>WSPJ01000177.1:0-29923 GCA_009764595.1 Geothlypis trichas
ATTGGAGAGGTGCCACTGTCACCTTCCAATCCACTGTCACTTTTAGAACTCTATGAATGTTAGAGTCAGAAATAAAAAGCGCTCTTTTTTAACTTGGAGAGTTGTGTGTCCATCTTGTTCTATTTCATGTCTTATAGCGACACTGGGGCTCAGTGCTTTCCTTCCTGTGGAAAAGAACCGTGCTTCTCCTCCAGGTGTCCATGATTGAAATTAGGATTCTACCACTAATATTCTGTATATCCAAGGGTTGCTCCCAGGCAAAATCTGCCAGAACCATCAAGGTTGGCTGGCCTTGGCCTCTGGTGGCTGCCCCTGCAGCACTGGGGCTGGGTTCTTTCCTTCCCATGGAGATCCCTGGGACACTGTGGGGACCTCATGGAGCCAAGGGGATCATTGTGGCACCACTGGAGCCCATGGAACCAAGGGGATCATTGTGGCACCACTGGAGCCCATGGAACCAAGGGGATCATTGTGGCACCACTGGAGCCCATGGAACCAAGGGGCCATGGTGACATGGCGGGGCTTCATGGAACCCAGAGACCATGATGACTCTGCGGGGCCTGATGGAACTATGGAGACCATTGTGACCCTTCAGGGCCTGGCGTCACCAAGGGGACATTATGACACCTCAGGGCCTCATGGAAGCAAGGGACCATTGGGACACTGTGGGGCCCCATGGAACCAAGGGAACACGGAACAGGCCTGGCTGATGTTGGAATGTCAAGGGCTGCCTCTCATCAGCTCCTGGAGCATAGGGGCTCCGTGCTTTCCGTGCTATGGAAAAGAACCATCTCACTTTTCAGATGCTCATTGCCAAAATTGCTACTCTCCTTAAAAACTTAATTTTCTGCAAGGGTATCTTTCAGAACAAATCCTGCCAGCTCTGACTGGCCTTGGTTTCTGACGGTCACCTCCAATCTGCCCCTGACACAGAGGGGCCCTGTTCCTTCCTTCCTATGGAAAAGAACCGGCCTTCTTCCAAAGGGACCATGGCCAAAATTAGAATTTGGCCTCCCAAATTCCATATATCCAAGGAATGCTCCCAGACAAAAGTAGTCAGGACAAACAGGTCAGGCTGGCCCTGTCCTCTGGTGATTTTTATAGACTCTGAGCTGAAGGTTTTCACTTGAAAACACCGTGGAGAGGGCCCAGAGATGTCCCAAGGAGGGGTTTGGAGGCCTTGGGCACATGACCACTACATATGGACAAAGGAGCTCTGTGCTCTGTGCTGTTGTGGTGGTTTTGCATCACAGAAGTGATGTTCTAAGAGAAGATGCTAGCAGTTTCCACTGTGTCTGACAAAAAACACAATCAGTAATTAGCTTTGAGAATTGACCATCTGTTAAACCACTAAGGAAACTGTACACACCTCTGTGAAGACACATGTTAATGATGAGAAAGCCTGGGAGGGTCTCTTTCCCTTCTGGCTGGCACAGAGGTATCAAGGCTGACCCGGCCCCATCTCAGCCAGGCCGGGCCGGGCGGCTCCTGCCGTGGGGCCGGGCCCCTTCCCAGGGACCCCGCCGGGCCCCATCGGCTGCCGGGCAGGGCAGGGGAGGCTGCGGGGCCGAGGCCGGGCCGGGCCATGGCTGCAGTTGGGAACATCTGGGCACTGCTGAGCCCTGCCCCGCCGCCAGCCCGGGCCCAGCCAGGATCCGCCGGGCCCAGGAGCAGCCCCGGGCCGGGCCGGCTCGGCCAAGATTCTGCCACCGCTGGGGTTCAGCCGCAAGCCCCGGGCAGGGGGAGGAGAAGCCATCGGCCCCCGGCCGTGCTGCTGCTGTGCTCTGGCCCGGCTGCTGAGATCCTGGCCCTGCCCCAGCGCGGCCCATCCTGACACAGCCCCAGTGCAGCCGCTGCAGAAACCTCCATCGTAAAACAGCTCCAGCTGCAAGCACCGAGCCCGGCAGGGGTCACGGACCCATCTGCAGGCCCCGGGTGAGATATGAACTCTTTCAGTGCTTCCATCCTCCCTCGAGTGAGAGAAAAGGACAAAGCGCAGGCACACAGAGGAGCAACATGAAGACACCAAGGTCAGTGAAGAGGTAGTTGAGTCCCAGATGGGAGGGATGAGGAGATGCCTTGATCTTGGGGCTGAAATCCTCTTGTAAAGCAATGGAGAAGGATGTAATTGATACATCAGACACTCTTTTTCCTGATAACTCATTGAAAAGCATGGGGAGATGACTTGTCCAGCAAAGGCCTCCATGCTAAAGCAAATGTTGAAGTAGCTGTGATCCTATAAGAAGTTTAACAGAAAGAGAAGAGTGATGAGACCCTGTGCCCTCAGGGAGAGAAGAAGATCTCATTTTTCAGAGATGAAGTTGATTTCAGAGAGAGATGAAGAGAATCTTTGCTTTCAACATCTCATCTTTAAAATAATACTCCATAAGCTGACATGGCCCATAAACACAACCGTGGGAAAAGCTGTGAAAAAATGGGAGGAACTTCATGATTGCAGGTTTTCTGTCCAGCTGCTATTTGTGGGAATTGAGAGTCATTTCTCAATGACTCCCCTCCCTAAGTGAAGCGAAGAAAGACTATTCTAGAGGTGATAAACTGACTGAAAATTTTAGGTTTTGTCTCTTTGCAGTAAGAAAGAAAAGTTGTAGGGGAGGAAAAGTGTTCTGAATTTTTTTTTTCATTCTTATTACTCTTCCTTTTACTTACTGGTAATAAGCTATTCTTTATACCATTCCAAGGTTTTGAGCCTACTTTGCCTTTCTCCTAATCCTACCTCACAACAGGAAATGAGTGCATTGGTAATTAGCCAACACTGAACACACAGCACTAATTCATGTGTTGGTCAAGAAATCTCACACTGGCAAAACAAAACCACTACAGAAAACTTCATGCTGACCTGAACTAGACCAGAGGGAAATCAATGCAGAGCCATGGTTTGACAGGACTTGCTTGATTCTAATGAGCCTTGTGGTGCATTTGGAGTTGAGCTCTTGAACCTCAGGGCCTGAGAGGAGATTGCACAAACCTTTCCAGGAGTCAAAGTCAGAAGAAAACTCCAAAGTGTCTCGAGACATGAATGGGTCCCACTGAGGTCCATCCCCAACACAGGCTCCTCATGGACTCCTTGGAGGAGAGAATTGGAGGCCAAGATGGCACAAAAAACTTCTCATAAATTCAGTGTAGAAAGAAAAATCCAAAGTACCTTAAAAACCTTGAGTAACTCAAAGTATTAATGAGCCCCACTGAGTGTCACTACCAAGCTCTCATGGGACTCGTTAAAGCAGATAACTGGGGCCATGATTGCACAAAACTCTCACAGAGTCTGTATCAAAAGGGAAACACCAAGTACCTTCAAATAACTGAAGTACCTTGAAGTATTAATGAGCCCCACTGAGTGTTGTTACTGACAAAGCCTCTCCAGGGACTAATTACAGCAGATAATTGGAGGCCACGATTGCACAAACCTCTCAGAGACTCCAAGCCAAAAGCTGAATGTGAAGCCCTTTGAAAAACCTACACAGAGGCTCCTGGCACAGAGGCAGCTCCTGGCAAGGGCAGCGCTGCAGAGAGACAGCTCTGGCCAGGAGCAGCTCCTGTGCACAGCCCAGCAGGGCTGGGGCACTGCCTGCAGCCACCCCGGGCACAGCACAGAGACACAGAGGGGTTAAACTCAGCCTGGGCTGGGAGCATAGAGCAGAACTCGCTCAGGGCTCACTAGAGCAGAAATCATCCCAGGTTTGAAACAGTCATTCCCTGGCTGTGGGAAGAGAAGCTGCGCTTCCTGCAGGGATCTCCTGGAGCTGGCACATCCCACAGCTTTCAGGACCTTTCAGGAGGACTCTCAGAGCTGCTCCAGGGCAGGACTGTGGCCCCAGGGCAGGGCTGGCTTTCCCTGCTTCCCCAGCCCTGGCACAGCCCAAGGCAGCTCCTGTTGCCGGGCTCTGCTGCAGGGCTGAGCAGCCGGGGCTGCAGCCAGGGGTGCCCAGGGCTGTCGTGCAGAGCAGGGTCCTGCAGCCCAGGGCGCTGTGCTGGGGCAGGGACTCTGCTGCCTGCCAGGGACAGCTCTCAGCCAGCCCTGGCAGCTGCTCCCAGCACTGGGGAGAAGCTCTGGGGGGAAGGAGCTGCCCTGAGCAGGGCAGGGGCTGCTGCTGAGAGGGGCTGGGTGGGGCAGGGCTGCTCCCAGCTCCTGACCAGCCTGGGCACAGCTCCGGAGGACACTTCCCAAAAGAAGGTAAGCCTGGGATTGCTGTAAAGTTCAGGAGCTTTCCTGAGAGTGTTTTCACTTTCGTGCTTGGAGAAAGACGGGAATGTTGGGGTGATGACAAAAAGATTTTGGGATTTTTTTACATTTTTCATACATTTGTAGCTCTGTAAAATACTATTAGATTACTATTAGTATAATCCTTTCTTTAGTCTATTAAACCCTTAATTAACTCTATTAAACTGCTATTATATACATTTATAACTATAATCCTTAATTAACTCTAGTACATTTCCTAAACTTTCTTTTAGATTTTAGAACATTAAGCTGTCTACATACATTCCTGAAATACTGTCTTATCAGTCTTATTATCAAATACTCTTATTATCAAGAAGAGAACCTACAAAAAATTTTTTCTAATGGACCAGAATGTGAGCAATCACAACAAAACATGAAGGCAAAGAAGCCCTTGGACCTACTCCAATGGGTTGAGCCAGGGGTGTGTAACTGGGGCAACTGAATCTCCTATTGGATGTTCCTGTTAAATATCCTAATTATTCAACCTTAATAAATTGTTGAAATCAGGCCCTGGGTGTGCCCCATCCCCACTGGGACACCTGGAAGCTTCCAATTAATGTCTGGTTTTTACTTTACTGTTCTAACACTGTTGCAAGGGGTTTTTTTCTCTTTTCATTATAGAAACAGAGAAATGAGAGAAGCAGAACAGGAATTGTAATCCCAGAATCCCAGAACATTCTGAGTTGAAAGGGACACACAGGATCACCAAAGAAATGTTTGAACACTTACAGAGACTCCAGAACTGTAACTTTGGGTGCTCAGTCTCTCTGCTGGGAGCCTCCCAAAGGGCCCTCAGCCACTCCTCAGCCCTGGACAGCAGCAGCATCACCTCTGCAGGGCCCAGCAGGGCTCTCCTGAGCTGCCCTTGCCCAGCTGCACACAGAGCCTGCCCCAGCAGGGCCCTGCACACAGGCAGGTTTCTGTAGGGCCGGGCCAGGGCACACAGGCTGGGATGGGCTCTGTGAGCGCTGGCAGGGACAAGGCTCCTCTCAGCAGGGAATGTCCAGGCCCAGGGAGATGCTCAGGGAAGGAGAGGGGGCTGAAGGAGAGCAGTGCTGGGGGCAGGAGGGCACTGTTGGTGTGTGGGAGGTGCCGGGCACAGCTGGGCACGGGAACACTGTCCTGAGTGCCCGGCTGTCTCTGCCCTGCCCTCTCAGGCACAGCACCACAACATCTTCTCTTGGTTCTGCCCTGCCCTGATATTGTCACTGTTATCTGCTGCTCTCAGGGAGGCTCTGGCACTTGCAGCAGCTGAGTCAGGCACTGCCCTTGGAATTCCTGCCAGGCAGGGCTGTCCATGGGAATGGGGATGTCCAAGCTTCCCTGGCACCTGTGGGGCTGTGGGCAAAGCAGTCCATGGGAAAGGGGAATTAGCTGAGCCCCCTTCCTGAGATCCCATCATGGGCACAGCCAGGGATCTCCTTGCTGTGCCCTTCCAAGCTCTGAGCTGCCCTCCTGGGTGCTCTCATGCACAGGCCTGGCTGCTCCTGGCACACTCAGCCAGCACAACCGGAGCTCAGGCAGAGAGCTGGGTGAAAGTATTCCCAGAGCAGGAACAAGGCTGAGTGAGTCCCAGCGGGACAATCTACAAGGAATGCCCCAGGTTTGGCTCAAAGCAGCCTCTCCTGACTTGTCACTGTCCTCTCTCCATGAACAGGTGCCTATGCCAAGGCACAGCAAATGTCCAACAGCAGCTCCATCAGGCACTTCCTCCTGCTGGCATTGGCAGACACGCGGCAGCTGCAGCTCCTGCACTTCTGCCTCTTGCTGGGCATCTCCCTGGCTGCCCTCCTGGGCAACGGCCTCATCATCAGCGCCGTAGCCTGCGGCCACCACCTGCACACGCCCATGTTCTTCTTCCTGCTCAACCTGGCCCTCAGCGACCTGGGCTCCATCTGCACCACTGTCCCCAAAGCCATGCACAATTCCCTCTGGGACACCAGGAACATCTCCTACACAGGATGTGCTACACAGGTCTTTCTTATTTTTTTCTTTTTTGGGGCAGAGTTTTGCCTCCTGACCATCATGTGCTACGACCGCTACGTGTCCATCTGCAAACCCCTGCACTACGGGACCCTCCTGGGCAGCAGAGCTTGTGCCCACATGGCAGCAGCTGCCTGGACCAGTGCCTTTCTCAATGCTCTCATGCACACAGCCAATACATTTTCCCTGCCCCTGTGCCAAGGAAATGCCCTGGGCCAGTTCTTCTGTGAAGTGCCCCAGATCCTCAAACTCTCCTGCTTTCACTCCTATCTCAGGGAACTTGGGCTTCTTTCTGTTAGTGCCTTTTTAGGACTTGGATGTTTTGTGTTCATTATTTTCTCCTATGTGCAGATCTTCAGGGCCGTGCTGAGGATCCCCTCTGAGCAGGGAAGGCACAAAGCCTTTTCCACCTGCCTCCCTCACCTGGCTGTGGTCTCTCTGTTCCTCAGCACTGTCATGTTTGCCTACCTGAAGCCCCCTTCCATGTCCTCCCCATCCCTGGATCTGGCCCTGTCAGTTCTGTACTCAGTGGTGCCTCCAGCCCTGAACCCCCTCATCTACAGCCTGAGGAACCAGGAGCTCAAGGCTGCAGCATGGAGATTGATGACTAGATGGTTTCAGGAACATTAAACTGCTGGCCACTTGCTGAAAATCGCTTGTAATAAAAATCATCTTTGATACGTTTTGCTGGTTTCATGTTGGAGGTTCTGTTACTTAGTTTTACTTTATAAGTATTGTCCACAATAAATGTCATTGCTTCTGCCATTATTAATTTTGGTTTTTTCCACCTTCCCTGTGGCCACAGACTGTGTCAAGGAGGGGCTGCACTCACGGTGGCTTTAAAGGAACTAAAGGATCTCCCAGCAGAGTTTTCTGCAGAGATGCCCTTTAGTTGCCTTCTCTGGAGCTGCAGCAGCAATGTCTGTGTGCAGAGCTGGGGGCAGATCAGTGCTGGCCCAGCAGCTGTGCCCAGCAGCAGCAGCACTTGGTGTTGCCAGTGCTGCTGCCGTGGCCCTGCCCCGCTGCCCTGGTGGCCCTGGTGTTGCTGCAGGGCCTGAGTGCTCTCGGGGCCGGGCACAGCCCTGGGGGTGGCAGTGCCAGGGCTGCAGCAGGGGAAGGCCAAGTAATATAAATAATTTGTAATATAAATTATTTGTAATATAAATCATTTTTATAGTTCTTTTGGCTTTGTTCTTTTTTTTCTGGTGTTTTAGTTGTTCAATATTCTCCACAAAGTAAAACCACTGGTTTGCCATTTCTCATTTTGTTTCTCTCGGCCTTCCCTGTGGCCACAGACTGTCTCAATGAGGGCCTGCACTCTTGGTGGCTTTAAAGGAACTAAAGGATCTCCCAGCAGAGTTTTCTGCAGAGATGCTCTTTTGTTGCCTTCTCTGGAGCTGCAACAGCAATGTCTGTGTGCAGAGCTGGGGGCAGATCAGTTCTGAGTACAGCAGCTCTGGTCCTGCTGGCCACACCATTCCTGATCCAGGCCAGCAGCCATTGTCCTTCTTGCCCACCTGGGCACACTGCTGCCTCATGTCCAGCCTGCTGTCCATCAGTCCCTGCAGGTCCCTTTCTGCCTGGCTGCTCTCCAGCCACTCTGTCCCCAGCCTGTAGTGCTGCAGGAGTTGTTGTGGCCAAAGTGCAGGACCCGGCACTGGGACTTGTTAAATCTCACCTTGTCGGATTTGGGCCCTGAATCCAGCCTGTCCAGGGCCCTGTGCAGAGCCCTCCTACCCTCCAGCAGATCCACACTCCCAGCCAACTTGGTGTCACCATGGTTCCATGAGGGCCCAGAGTGCCCCAATGGTCTTCATGGATCCATGAGACCTCCCAGTGTCACAATGTCCCTTTGGTTCCATGGCACCCCTTGGTGTCACAAAGTCCCTTGGATCCACAAGGCCCTGCAGGGTCACAGTGGCCTCTGTGGTTCCAGCAGGACCCAGATTGTCACAATGGACTCCTTGCTTCCATTCAGCCCTACAGTGTCACCATGGCCCCTTGGCTCTGTGCTGCCATGTCGTACACAGTGTCACCATGGTCCTCTTAGTGCCACCAGGCCCTGCAGTGTCACAATGACCCCCTGCTTCCCCAGGGCCCTGCAGTGTCACAATCATCAGAGAATCCACCAGGCTGGAAAAGATCTTGGAGAGCATCAAGTCCAACCTGGGACCCAACACCACCTTGTCACCCAGACCATGGCACTCAGTGCCACATCCAGTCTTTCCTGAAACACTTCCAGGGATGCTGACTCATCCACCTCCCTGGGCAGCCCATTCCAATGCCGAATCTCCCTTTCTCTGAAGAATATTTTGGAGTGTCCAACCTAAACATCACCTGGTGCAGCTGAAGGCTGTGTCCTCTTGTCCTGTCACTGTTCCCTGGGAAAAGAGCCCAATCCTCACCTGGCTGCACCCTCCTGTCAGGGAGTTGAAGAGAGTGATGAGGTCTCCCCTGAGACCTGTTTATCCTCTTCTCCAGGATAAACAACCCCAGCTCCTGCAGCTGCTTCTTACAAGGCTTGTGCTCCAGACCCCTCCCCAGCCTTGTTGCCCTTCTCTGGACACGCTCCAGCCCTTCCAGGTCCTTCCTAAATTGGGGGGCCCAGAACTGGACACTGCACTCGAGGTGCTGCCCAACCAGTGCTGAGCATAGGGGAAGAATCACTGCCCTGCTCCTGCTGGCCACACCATTCCTGATCCATAGGAGTGCCAGGGGTTGGATGAGGGAATTGGTGGAGAGGTGAAGGGGACAAAGTTTTCTTGATTGTCAGCCATAAAGGGTGTTGATTTTCATATCTGTTGAGAATGCATTAGAAGGTGGTGGGCATTAATAGAGCTTGGACATTGATGATATCAATCCATAAACAGGAAAAGACAACAGGACAAAACAGTTCCCTCTGCATTTTTTCCATTACAATATATTCACTTTGAATATATTTTTTAAATGTGTCTAATTAATCACAGAAGAATTGAGAACTTAAATTATTCCCATAGGCTTTTCTTGTTTGGGTGTTTTGAACAAATGTATATGAGCTTTTCGCTTGAAATTCCTGAAGTGAAGAGCTTAAGAGAGAAGAGGCCTCTGGAGGAGTAAAATTCATCAGTAACCTCCAAGTGGCTGAGGATCCATCCCCATCAGAGCAGCAATGAACAGAAATGGGCACAGCTTTGTGGCTGCCCTCCTTTGGCATGGGCCCTGGGCCTGGAGCAGGAGCAGCTCTTGAGGGCCCCAAGGCCGGGGCTCTTGTGCTGCCCTGGGCAGATGGGATGGCAGCAGGGGCTGCAGAGCTCTCAGCACCTCAGCCCGAGGGGAGCAGGGCAGCCAGGGAGCCTCCTTTGGCCTTGGCCAAGCACCTTCCCCCATGGCTGGGGCTGAGTCCTGTGGCAGCTGCAGCTGCTGCTGTGCCCTTGGCAGGGGCTGAGGCCGTGGGGCCAGTGGCCAGAGCAGCCTGGGCTGAGCAGAGCTGTGGGGCCAGAGCCGGCTGGGCTGGGCTGGGGAGAGGCCCTTGGTGCTGGCCAGAGCTCAGGGCAGCTGGCAGAGCTTGCAGGGAGCTGGGCTGGGCTCAGAGAGCCTGGCCCAGAAACCATCAGTGTCCATCTCAGCCTGGCTGAGCGTGCAGGGGCAGGACTCAGGCCAGGCCTTGTGGGGCAGGGCCAGCGCCTGTGCAAGGCATTGCAAACAGGCAAGTGGCCCAGAGAGGAGGCTGCTCTGTGCCCTTGGTGGCACGGACAGAGCAGGGAGGGGGCCCAGGACATTTGTCAGCACCAGCCTCTGTGCCCAGCCCTTGGCAGCCCTGGCTGCTGAGCCCAGCTTTGGCCTGGGCTGAGTTTGGCTGTGGCCCAGCTCCATCCTCCTGCGGGGCTCAGGGCCTGTTCCCGGCCATGGCCAGCCCTGGCCGGCCTCTCTGCTGGCCCAGAGGCCGGCAGAGCCCGGGGCAGGGCTGTCTGTGCAGCCCCACAGGTGCCACGGGCTCTGCAGGAGCTGGCAGAGGCTGCCCAGCAGGGAGGCCATGGGGCACAGAGCCCCAAGGCTGCTGTGGGCACCACGGCACAGGGGCCGTTCCCAGCCGCAATGCTCCTGGCCTGGGCTGGGCCTGCACAGGGGCTGGGCCACCATGGCTGGGCCAGCACAGGGCCACAAAGGGGCCACGCAGCCGCTGCCGGGGCTGACAGCAAGGCCAGGCACACACAAGCAATTGCTGAGCATGGCCTGCGCTGGCCAGGCCTGACTGTGCCAAAGGCAGAGCTCAGCTGCCCTTGGGGACTGCAGCAACAGTCCAGAGCCCAAAGAGCCTCCATGGCTGTGCTGGAGACCAAGGCTGCAGAGTAGAAATTTTTTTTGGTTTAAGTGAAATGTACATTTTTTAGTTGAGTCTGTAGTTAGAAAACTTAGCTTTTTAGCCTGACTGCAAAGCATAAGCTCAGAAAAACTTCTTCAATGAAAGACAGAGATAAGAGAGAGACAGAGAGCGACATAAAGAGACAGAGACTGCTGTGAGAGCAAGTCAACCTGACCTAAGAATTCTGTCTGATATAAAAGAACTAACAACAAATTTCAAGCAAAATTCGCAAAAATGAATATATATAAACCTATTGTAAAATTGTGTGCATATGTATTTGAGAAGAAGATAAAAAGAAACCTGAAGCTCCCAGAAGTACGCATGTCACTTTTAGAAGAATGATTCCCACATGCGTCCAGCGATATCATAAACATATCAGCTTTACAACTTCCACAAAAGTTGTAGAATTTTGATTATCTCTGCAAAACAAGGGAAATGCAGGGCTGCTGCGGGATGGGGAGGGCATTGAATTCCAGCACACACCTCAGCTCTCTGATGATCCCGGCACCATGCTGGGCCCTGTTTCACACTGGAGCAGAGCAGATGTTGATGGGACAGGAGCCCTGTGGGGCTGTCAGGGACCTGCAGCTTGCAAGGTGCTCTGCTCTCCCTCAGGTGCTCCCGGAGAGATCCAATCCCAGCTGGGCACCTCAGGGCACAAGTGGCACTGCCTGTTCATGGGCACACAGCTGATGTCTGCCTGGAAAGTCGCACAGGTTTTAATACTTTTACATTTCACATTCTACGAGCACATTTTTATTATGAGATTTTTATTTTGTCTTCTGGGTTACATGAGTACTTTTGAGAAATGGCAGAGTTTTCCCACTAGGAATGGGAATTTCCTGGAAGTGTTTTGATGGCATGAAAATACAGATCTTCCCATTTACAAGTGTCACCGTTAATCAGTCTAATATTTCCTCTCTCTCTTCCTTCAGGTGTTTCCCGCTCATCTGTTTAAATGGCCATGTCTAAGGACATCACTTCACTAGACCAACTGGATTCTATGTACTTCATGCTGCTCCCAGACTTCCTCCTCCAGATGCTCTCTGGCCATTCAAGTGCCTCTCAGTTTACTGGTTTCATGCTTTGAGCTTCAGGGATTCACCCAATCTTTCTGAAGTTGAAATAAATATTATGTTAGTCAACATCCTGATTGTGTTTATATTTATCACAGAATCACCGTTTCTCACATCTTTGTCTAAAACTGTTCCTGTACAGAAATCCCTGGGGGACGGGGGACATGTCAGATGCTGATGGGACATCCCAGAGAGCTGAGGGAAGAGCTGTGATGGTTATTAAACTGTTCAAATGCTCAACTTGTGGTTGTTGGCAAGAAACCTTTCTGTGCCTCTGAGTGTCACCAGGCCCTGAGCCCAAAGGACACAAACCTGATGAGTTGTGGTTCCCACTGCAGGGGCTGCACTTGGACCTTGGCTCTGCACAGGAGAGCTCTTCATCCCCTTTCTCTCTTTTCCTCCCCCTGGGCATGGAGGGAGCTCCTGACTTCAGTGTGTGACTTGTGTGTGCAAAGAGCAAATCTGGGCAGAATTGGGGCAGGAAGGGTTTGGGGGACCTTGGGATCTGTGCTGGGCACAGAAGGTGTTTTCCATTGCTCTGAGACTGTCTGCTGTGCAAAGTGGATTTAATATCCAGCAGAGGAATGACTTTTGCATTTGATGGAGCTGTGCCTTCCCTTGGCTTTGTTGGCTGACAAGAAATGAACATCCCTCTGTGTCTCGGGCAGCTCCTTCTCCAAGGAAAGCAGGTGGGAGTTGGAGCCAAGGAGCTGAAAGCTGCAGGTGCAGCCTGGGCTGGAGGGAGCTCAGATTTGCACAAGGCTGCTCTGAGTGCCAGGGCTTGGATGGGGGAAATGGTGGGGTGGGGGTAGGGACAGAGTGTGATTGATTGTCAGCCATGGAGGGTCTTGATTTTCATGTCTATTCCAACTGCATGAGGAGGTACTGGGATTCAATGTCAAATGGAGATTGAAAATATGAATAAACTAACAGGAAAACAAAACTAAACAGGACCTAAAAATCTTTCCTCACTGTCTTTTTAAATATCATGTATTCACTTTGAATACACTACTGAGATCTACTTAACTACAAATGATTTGGAAACTTAAATCAAATTATTCCTATAGGCTTGGCTTGTTAAGGTGCTCTGAATGTTAATGAGCCCTGGGACACTGAATTCCTGCACTGAAGAGCTGAAGGTTAAACAAGCCTCTGGAGCAGTACTTGGATTCAGTGTCAATTAGAGATTGCACATATCAATGAATTAACAGGAAAGAAATCCTTAACAGGGCCTAAAAATATGTTATGCCACTGTCTTTTTAAATTGCATTCACTTTGGATATACTACTGGAAGATGTCTAAGGAACCACCAAAGATTTGAAAATTAAAATCAAATAATCCCCAGAGGCTTGGCTTGTTAAGGTATTCTGAATGTTAATGAGCCCTGGGACACTGAATTCCTGCACTCAAGAGCTGAAGGCTGAACAAGCCTCTGCAGCAGGAAAATTCAGCAGCAGCCTCCAAGGTGCTGAGGATGTCAGCAGCCCCCAGTGAGGCCATCCCTGCCCAGAGAGCGTGGGGGAATGGGCAGACAAGGAGAGCGTCCCTGGGGCTGGGGCAGCACAACTCAGAGGCACCAGCGGCTCCAGCTGGGCAATGGAGTGTGGGATGTGGCTGGGAAAGCCCTGCCTGGGCTGGGCCAAGCAGGACACACAAGCCCTGACCCCCATCCCCCAAACAACTCTCTAAAGGGGATATTTAAAAGGAATTACAATTGTTTGTGTACTCTGAGTTAAATGCACAAAGAAATTACAGTAAGACATTCTCAGGAGCTACAAAACATCAAAACAGACTGGGAACTTTAGAAAATCAAAGAAATTTTTGCAAAAAGTTTTAAAGGACATTCAATCAACAAAAAACCACTTCTCAAAGCATTAATTTGGCATATTCAATTTCAAACTCTAAGTGTGTTCAATTTTAAGTTAATCAAAATTAGCAAGAGGGCAAAAATAGAAGAATATTTTTCTTGCTCTCTCTCTCTGAGAGAGAGAAAGAAAAATAAGATTCAGAGAAGCACACACAGAGCTACCAACTCCTGGATTCCAGCAGTGCTCACATGGAAATTCCAGGAGGAAATTCCAGGAGGATGTTTGCTTGCCTTGTGGTCAGCCTTCAATACCCTGGGTCTCCTTGGGCCCTTCCTCCAGGTGGGACTTGGGCTCATTTGGTCCCTCAGGAGCTGGGCTGGGAGCTGCAGAGGTGGCTGTGGAGCATTGCCTGTGCTGTGCCAGGGACTGGCAGCCACTGCTGGGCTGGGATGGAGGCTCTGGGGGGATTGGGGTTCCAGGGCAGGGCAGGGCTGGGGTTCCAGGGCAGGGCAAGGCTGGACCTTCCCCTTCCTCCCCTATACACTAAATGTTTCAAGCCAACAATCTCTGCCAGTCTGTCATAACAGGCAGTGTTGGAGGTGGAATCCATTTTTGGCTGTGGGCACCTGGACAATGACAATTCTTTTCCATAGGAAGGAAAGCCCCAGTTCTTAGTTCATTTCTGGTTCGATTGTTGGGATTTTTTTTGGTTTTGTTGTTGCTTTGTTTCCTTGCTGTGCCTGAAGTTTCCACTAAGGAGCAGAGTGACTCTTAACAAGGAACTTTGTGCTGCTGTCCCTTAATATTCAATCTGGTTTTTGCTGATCCCTTGCTGGGCATTTTTTCAGCGCTCTCAAGGCCTCGTTGATAACAGGGTGAAGGAGCCCTGGCCCAGGCTCTGGCCCTGGGGGACACGGGGACGCTGCCGGGGGGTCCCTGTCCCCCTGTGCCACCCCCAGGGCCCCGGCCCCCCGTCCCCGTGTCAGGCTCTGGGGTCGATCTCGTGGAACATCCTCTGGGGGAGGCTGCGGGGCCGGGGGCGGGGGGACCCGGGGGGACAGGGGACCCCGCTGTGCACGAGCAGGGTTGGACTGCTCTGGGGGGAGCTGTGAGGGGGGCCGGGGCAGAGTGACCTCCCCAGTGACCTCACACAGCCCCTGTGATGTCACACAGCAATCTGGGATGCCACACTACCCTGGGATGTCACATTGGCTCCCTGTGATGTCAAAGACCACTCTGGGATGTTACACAGCACTCTTGTGATGTCACAGAGCCAACTCTGGGATGTAACTCTGTGAAGTCATACAGCTGCGCTGTGATGTCACAGAAGACTCTGTGATGTGAAAAAATCACCATGAGATGTCACTGTCTGTTCTGTGACATCAGTGTCTGTTCTGTGATGTCACAGCCTGCTCTATGATGTTAAACGGCCACCAAGTGATGTCAAAACCCACTCTCTGATGTCACAGAGCCACAATCTATGATGGTGGATTCTTCTTCTCTATGGCTCCTCATCTTACTCTATGATGTTGCAGTCAACTCTGTGATGTCACAACCCCCTCAGTGATGTCACAAAACCCTCTCTGTGATGTCATACTGCCACTGTTATTTCACAGCATATACTTTGACCTCACGGACCATTCTGTGATGTCATACAGCCTTACCATGATGTCACAGCCTGCTCTGTAATGTCACAGAATCCTCTCTATAATGCTGTAGCTTCTCAATGACCTCTCCCCACGAACTCTGTGATGTCATAGCCCAGTCTGTGACCTCACACTCCAAGTTGGCTCTGTCAGGGCTGTCTTGCAGCTGCTGCCCATCCCTGTGCCCTGTGCAGCCCAGGCTGTCCCACGGTGTCCCTGCCCTGCGCCTCTGTCCCTGCAGGCTGTCGGCATCCCCCGGCTGCCCCACCTGGCTGGGCCCTTCCTTTGCTGACAGCTCTGCCTCCTGCCTGCCTCTGCCTGCCCACACAAAGCCTTGGCCTTGATACCACAAGGGTTAATTCAATTTTTATTGTGCCTGTGAACTTCTAGCACAGGAACAAGGCATGCAAGGGCTGCTTTCTCAGCAAGGTTGGCTGGAAGACAAGAAGACATCTGGTTCAAGACTGTAATGGCAGAAAAAAGAAGAACTGAATGTGGGGACTTGGGGTGGGTTTTATGGTAATGGGTAAATTGTAGTACACATTTAGTGACACTGGTACAATTACATGTCCACATAATGTTGTAGTTATCCCTCGTTAGACTTCAAGTCTGAATAAATGATACCCTTTTAAATAGAAAATTAGTGATAATGAGTCTTCTTCTAGTATTTCAGATATTTGGTAATGGCAAGGCCTCACAGAACCAAGGAGTTAACTGTGACACTGAGCAAACTCATGGAACAAAGGGGCCATTGTAACTCAGCAGAACCCCATGGAACCAAAACCCATTTTAGCAAAATAGGGCCACATTGAACCAATGGCTTATTGTGATACTGCGGCTCCAAGGAGAACATTGTGACACTGAGAAAACTCTTGGAACCATGGGTCCATTGTGACACGGCAGAACCTCACGGAACCAAGGTGACCGTGTTCTACTATGGAACCTCATGGAACAATGGGTCCATGGTGACATTGCAGAACCAAGGAGACTGCTGTTGGCAGTATGAATGCTCACGGAACCAAGGGGCCATTGTGACACAGCAAGACCTTGTGGAACCATGCGTCCATTGTGACACTGCAGAACCTCACACAACCAAGGTGACCCTGTTCTACTACAGAACCTCATGGAACAAAGGGACCATGGTGACACTGCAGATCCTAGGAGATTGTTGCTGGCAGTGTGAACATTCATGGAACCAGAAGTCCACTGTGACACAGCAAGGCCTTGTGGAACTAAGGGTCCATTTTTCAACTGTGTGGCCTCATGAGCCATTGTGACACAGCATGGCCACATGGAGCCAAGGAGCCACTGTGACACTGCGGATCCAAGGAGACCATTGTGACTGAGGAACCTCTTGGAGCCAAGAGTTCATTGTCACACTGTGGGGCCCTGTGGAGCCAAGGGGATGACAGTGACTTTGTGGGGCCTCATGGAACAATGGAGACTGTTCTGACACGTTGGGACCCACTAGAACCAAGGGGCCATTACAGCATGGCAGGGCCTCATGGAATCAAGGGGATTGCAGTGAACACTGTGGGTGTCCATGAAATGAAGGGTCCAGTGGAACCAAGGATGCCATTGTGACACTCTGGGTCATCATGGAACAAAAGGTCCGTTGTGGCACAGCAGGGCCTCATGAAACCCTGGAGGCCATTTTTACACTTTAAGGCCTTGTGAAACCAAAGGGCCATTGTGGCACTTGAGAGCCTTGTGGAGCCAAAGGGGACCACAGTGACACTGTGGGGCTCAGTGAAACCAATGGTCTGTTATGACACTGCAAGGCCTTATGGAATATGGAGACCCTTGTGACACCAAAGGCCTCAGTGAACCAAGGGACCATTGTGACACTACAAGGCCTCATGGAAGCAAGGAACCATTGTGACACACTGGAGTCTTGGCAGGCCAAAGGGGCAGTTGTCACACTGTGTGGTACCATGGAACCAAGGAGTCCCTTGTGACACTACAGGGCCCCATGGAACTAAGGATTCATGGAACAGTACTGGAACACATGGAACCAGAGGCCCATTGTGACATTGCGGGGCCTCATGGAATCCTGGAGGTCATTCTGACACTTTGAGGCCTCATTGAATCAAGGGACTCTGCAGGGCCTCATGGAACCAAGGAGACCCTTCTGACATTGTGAGTCCCCATGGAACCAAGGATCCAGTGTGACACCATGGAACCAAGGAGACAGTTGTTGGCAGTAAGAAAGCTCATGGAACCAAAAGTCCATTATGACACTGTGGGGCTTCATGGAACCAAGGAGACTGATTTGACATTTCAGGACCCACTGGAACAAAGGGGCCACTGTGACACCACAGGACCTCAGAGAACCAAGGCAACCACTGTGACACTGCAAGGTCTCATGGAACCAAGGGGCCACTGTTACACTGTGGGCCCCCAAGGAAGCAAGGAGCCAGTGTAACACATCCAGGCCTGGTGGAACCAAGGCGCCATTGTGATCCTGGGGAACCCAAGAGAACCAAGGGGCCAATTTGAGACTCTGTGACCTCATGGAACCCATGGGCCATTGTGGCATTGCACAGTCCCATAGAACCAAGGAAACCACTTTGACACTGCAAGGCCTCATGGAAGCAAGGGGCCATTGTGCCACTGTGGAGCCAAGGAGACCATTGTTTTATCACTGGGCCTCATGGAAACAAAGATCTGTTGTGATCCTACAGGGACTCATGGAACCAAGGGACCATTGTGATGCTGCAGGGCCCCAAGGATCCAAGAACATGGAACTGGTCTAGTTTGCTGGGCCTCCTGGGGGCTGCCTGACTGGTCCAGCTGACCTTGGCATATTGAGGCTTGCTTCTCATCAGCCCCTGAAACCCTGGGGTTCTGTGCTTTCCTTCCTGTGGGAAAGAATTGTCCTTCTCCTCCAGGGGTTCATGGCAGAAATTGGGATTTCTCCTCCAAATTTGATTATATCCAAAGACTATTCCCATATGAAACCTGCCAGGACAGACAGCTCTGGTTGGCCTTGGCCTCTTGGGGGCCACCTCTTATCTGCTTTCAAAACACTGGGAGCCTTTCCTTTTCTTCCCGTGGAAAAAAACATCTTTCACATCCAGGCCTCCATGGCCAAAATTGAAAATCCGCCTCTAGAATTCCTTATATCTCCCAGACAAAAGCTGCCAGGACTGTCCAGGTTCCATTGGCTTCCTGAAGACCAGCGCTCATCTGCCTTTGAAACACTGGGGCTCTGTAATTTCCTTCTTATGGAAAAGAACTGTCTGTCTTGTCCTGATGCCCATAGACAAAGGTGGGGTTTGGCCTCCCAAATTCTGTCTCTCCAAGGATTCTTCCCTGACAACAGGTCTGGCTGGCCTTGGCCTCACTGGGGCTGCCTCTAATCAGCCTTTGAAACACTGGGACTCCACCCTTTCCTTCCTATGGAGAACTGTCATTCCAGTCCAGGAACACATGGCTGAAATGAAATTCCACCCCCAAAATTCCCCATATATCCAAAGGTTGCTTTCAGATATCCAAAGGTTGCTTTCAGACAAAAGCTGCAAGGACAGACAGGTCTGACTGGCCTTGGCCTCTGGTGACTGCTTCTCATCTGCCTTCAAACCCTGGGGTTCTGTGGTTTCCTTCCTATGGAAAAGAACTGTCCCTCTTGTCCAGGTGCTCTTGGCCTCAAGTGCTTGACCACTCCATAGAGACACAGGAGCTCTGTGCTCAGTGGGGTGGAGACTGAGGACAGCAGAGGAGAGCCCTGGGAGGGACTGAAGGGTGGTTTCAGAGATGGTGGATCCTTTTGACATGGTAGAGAACAGCCAGAGAAAGGAAGAAATAATGCCAGGTGCATCTGGGGAAGGCTAGACTGGACATGACAAGAAAGGAATTTCCCTGCCAGGGCAGGGCTGTGATGCAACACGTCCCCAGAATGAGCCTGGAGCAGCCCAAGGCTTTGTGTGGGCAGGCAGAGGCAGGCAGGAGGCAGAGCTGTCAGCAAAGGAAGGGCCCAGCCAGGTGGGGCAGCCGGGGGATGCCGACAGCCTGCAGGGACAGAGGCGCAGGGCAGGGACACCGTGGGACAGCCTGGGCTGCACAGGGCACAGGGATGGGCAGCAGCTGCAAGACAGCCCTGACAGAGCCAACTTGGGCAGCACTTTGGCCATGGCTGCTGGGCCTGGGCCTGAGGCCACGAGGGGACAAGTGACCCTTGCAGGCCTGGGGCCTCATGGCCTCCTTGTCCCTGCTCAGCAGCCTGGCAGGGGCCGCCCCATGCTCCTGCCCTTGGCATTGCCCATCCCCACATGCCAGTGCCCATCCCGGGAAGAGCCCTGAGCAAGGAGGGAGGGACAGGATCTGCCTGGCCAGGGGCTGGGGCTCAGGCCTTGGCCCTTTGCATTCCTGAAACACATCCAGGTGTGCTCAGCAGCAGAGACACCTTTACCTTGCTTGTCCCCAGCTGTCATCACTGCCTGCAGTGTTCTGCTCTCCCTGGAACCTGGGGACATTTTCTCAGTCTGGAGACACTTTCTTACTTGTGTCCCTGACAGGGATCTCTTCAAAGTCCAAGAGACTTCAATGTTTCAATGTAACTGAGTTCTTGAGGGGTTTGTGACATCACTGAGGGAGTTGTGACATCACTTTGCTGGCTGTGATGTCACAGAGTAGGATGTAAGGCCATAGAGAAGACTCTGCCATTACAGGGTGTGGACCTGTGGCATCAGAGGGTGGGTTGTGGCTGTGTAACATCATGTAGCAGGCTCTGACATCACATAACAGACTGTGACATCACAGGGTCACTTTGTGATATTGAGACAGAGTAAAAATCCCGCTAAGTAAAAATCCCTTTTGAATTAGGTTAAAAGTCTAAAAGGGTGAAAAGTGTGTAAGCTAAAGCTGAAGGAAAAACTTCAAGACAGAGATACTGAAGAGATTGATAAAGAAATCAGAGACATGAAGCAAGGCCAGGACAACCTGACCTAGGAATTCCTTTTGATAAAGAGGAACTAGCAGCAAATGTCACGTAAAGTCCATAAAAATGAATATGTATGAGCCTATTGTGAAACTGTATGTATATGTATGTAGAAGGGGGATAAAAGGAGACCTGAAGTTCTCAGAGGTACGCATGCCGTTTTGGTACCTTTGGGGTACGCATGCGTCCAGCGCTGCAATAAACACATACCGGTTCTATACAACTTTGTTAAAGTTGTCTAGTTCTCGTCTTTTCTCCACAAAACATTATGGCGAGCCAGGCAGGAGGTTCTCTGTCCCCGCAGGGGCAGGGGGGATAGACGGACCTCCAAGGATTTTCCTCGTGGAGCTCCGCTTGCCTCAGCTTGCCTCCTGTGAGGACAGACAAGGACCTGCTGGCCTGCGGAGGAGGATACGGTATGTATTATGTATTGAGGGGCCCCCGGGGGAGAAAGAGAGAATTAGGAAGTAAGTCACTCAGAGACGTCTGGGTGCAGCTCAGCTGATAGAGCAGCTGATAGAGACGGGGTTCACTGTTCTGATAGAGCAGCCCGCTAGCGACTCTTGGGGTGGGTCGAGTGAACCCATGTGTGTTTGTGTGTGTGTGTGGTATCTGGACACTGTATCATTGTATGGTTAATGCACTGTGTGGTTAATGTCAATGTGTCTGTAATTGTGCGAGTGTGTAGCGTATGAAAGAGCGAGCAGACAAGGGAGTTCACCCATGGCGCGGGGGGTGAGTCCTACCCGTGTCCGAAGCAGCCGAGGGAGGCCTGAGGCGCTGGCTGCAGCAAGCTGTGGGGGCAGGGAGAGGAGTGCCCCGCGGAGAAGTGGAACAAGTAGATGGTATTTATTGTGTTTAAATGTAGTGATTTGTTTGTGAATACGAACTCAGAGAGTTTCTTTGCCCTGGATGTTTGAACTTGATCTCTGGAATTTTACTGCATGCTGTTATTTTGGTTGTGTCCAAGGAAAGCTGATGTGAGTAAATGCTGAATTATGGTATGCTGTGTTGTGTTGAAAAAGTGGGCACTTTGAGAGATATGCCCTTTCCCAGTGATTTTGTGTGATGATTCTCTTCCACTGCATTGTGGTAATTGATTCTCAGATTGTATTGTGGTGTTTGTAGAGATTTTAGGATTCTGTTTGCAACAAGAGTAGCATTTTACACAAAAGAACTATGGTATGGTGATTTATGTTTAAATTTGGTAAAGCGAATTAAAGGAATTCGAAGAATTCCCAATTCCCCCCCCACAGTGATTCAAGCCCTGGCTCTAGTGAATTTGAGATGGGGGGGGGGGCAGCGTGCATGCGTGTGTCTGTGTTTGTGAGCATATCAGAGTTTCTGCTGTAACAAGCCTTTTGCAAGGCAGTAAAATGAGTGTCACTAGACACAGTGCTTTAATTAGATTGTGAAGAGGAGAACTTCAGTAAGCTTAGACTGAAAACAACTTGCCCTAGAAGTTAAGTGGTAAATGCCGAAGTGATAAACAAGATAGCCTGCAGGCAATTCCTGGGAGTTTTTGATGCCTTGAGAAGCTGGCACCTTATGTGCAATGCAGAGTTCGTGAGAGGTGCTGGTATTGCTGTTCTGTGTCTTAAGTGTAAATTATAGGTTCCTGACCAAGCCAGGATCTTAAAGCTTATGTGTAGAGAATCACATCTGATACCTGCCACCTGCATGTCTGTGTATGAAGAAAAACGGAGAAAAGACACTGTAAGGCTTAGGGGTGGAGAGAAACAAGATAGCATAAAGAGAAAGAGATAATGAGAACTAACCAGAGCTAAGAAGTTCCTGAACTAAACCCCTTTTGAGAGGTGCTCACTGGAACAAAGCTGCCAGTAAGGGCAGCTCAGAAAATAAAAAGATTTATTGCAGTTAATGCTGTTTTAAAATAGGAAGGTAAATAGGATAAGGTTTTGTATGCTGATGTGTTTTTGTTGTAAGAAATCACCAAGAATGGCAAAACGACTGTGGGACCAGACCACCCTCGGACCCACTGGTTTGCAAAATGAGTATACATGATTTGTTAAAAGCTCCTCTTAAGGTAAGGGAGGAAAAATAAAGATGACCTCCCCAAAAGGGAAGAAGACTTAGGCTCCAAAATAAAAGGGTGGAATTTTAGTTGATACAAGAGCATATATTCAGTTTTAAATAAAACTTTAATACCTGTAGAGGATGTTTGTGTTGTAAAGTGGAGACAACTGGCCAGTCTGAAAAGGCATACTTTTGCAAACCTTTAAAGTAACATATGTACTTAGAAGCTTTTGTACATGCTCAATTCGTTGAACATTCTCAAATGAGAAAAGTTACTCTAGAGGCAAAGAGTATAAAGATGTTAGGCTTAACATTAACAGCCATTGAAATGATGGATCATACTGGTCATACTGGATAGTACAGGATTTGAGGGCTGTCAATAAAATAACAGAAGAATTTATATGCTGTGGTAGCAAATCCATATACTTTACTAACTTGTTTAACACCTGAGCTAACCTGGTTCACTGTTTCAGATCTCAGAGATGCCTTCTTTTGCCTCCCTATCCATGAAGCCAGCCAGAAAATTTTTTGCATTCAAAGACAGCTCACATAGTCCATAGTCCATGTGCCTGAAGGCTTCAAAATTCTCCGCTCTGATTGGAGAACAGCTTGCAAAGATCCAGAGTCCTGGCAAGCTCCACAAGAAGAAGGAAAGCTGTTGCAGTGTGCAGATAATCTTCTAGCAGCCACTCGGACGAAGGCAGCATGTGTAGCCTAGAAAGTAAGCCTTTCAAATTTTCTAAGACTCCAAAGATACAGAGTATCAAAGAAAAAGGCATAAGTAAGGAAACAGAAAGTAATCTACCTGAGGTAAGACAGAATCACAGAATAATGAGGTTAGAAGAGACCTCTAAAATCATCAAGTCCAGCCTATGCCCTAACACCTCAACCAGACCATAGCACCAAGTGCCATGGACAGGCTTTTTAGACACATCCAGATGATTCTACCACCTCCCTGGGAAGAGCATTCCAGGACAATGAAAGACCTTCGAACCTTCTCAAATATGGCAAAGTAGTGCCAACTGTAAGTTTATAATTATGGACTGCTTGTCAGACCCCTCTATGCTCTTACTGCCAATGGAAACAGAGATCTCCAGTGGACAAAAGAAGCCACATAGGCCTTTCACCAGCTAAAGAGTGCCCTCCTGTCAGCTCCAGCTTTGAGACTTCCAGATGTAAGTAAACCATTCTTTCTATTTTTCCATTCAAGAAATTGCCTTAAGAATACTGGCTCAGGACTTGGGTCCATACCAGAGGGCAGTTGCTTACTTCTCTAAGCAACTAGATGCAACAGCCAAAGGATGGCCAGGTTGCCTCAGAGCTGTAATAGCAGTCGTGCTGAATATTAAAGAAGCACGCAAGTTTTCCCTGGGACAAAAATGACTGTGCTAGTGTCCCACACAGTGCTCACAGTACTGGAAGTAAAGGGTGGCCACTGGCTTTCACCACAGGGGTTCCTGAAATACCAGGCCATCATGGCAGAGCAAGATGATGTAGAGATAGTGGTGACTAATATTGTCAACCCAGCTTCCTTTCTCAGTAGAAATCAAGGAGAAGCAGCACACCACGATTGCCCGGAGATCACTGAAGCTACCTACTCCAGCCACCCAGACTTAAAGCCTTTGGACGATGCAGAGACCTGGTTCACTGACAGGAGCAGCTACGTTGCCAATGGGAACCGACATGCTGGGTATGCAGTGACAACCTGCAGAGAAGTAATCAAATCTAGACCCTTACCAACAGGTACTTCTGCACAAAAAGCTAAGATAAATGCATTGACCCATGCCTTAGAAACAGCAAAAGGAAAAGAAAATAAACATCTATACAGACTCGAAAAATGCATTCAGAGTCAGTATGCATATGGAGCCATCTGGAAGAAGAGGAGACTGCTAACCTCACAAAGAAGAGACAATCCGGCTGCTGGAAGCAGTTCAGCTGCCAAAAAAGTATATTAAGGCACACCAGAGAGTGAGCTCAGAACTGGAGGAATGAACTGGCGGATGGAGAGGCAAAGAAAGCAGCAAAAGGTGAAGTAATTAAAGATTTTCCTCAAAGGTAAGCCAGAATACAATAATACTAATCAAAAGAGACATACAACCACAAGGAGTGGGCTACCATTGAAAGAGAGCTGGTAATTCCTTCCCATTTTCGTAGTCACTAGTGAAGGAGGAGCACTAGAAAACACACTGGGGCCTAACTACTTAAAAGCTTTTATAAAGTGTAGCTCCTTTCCCAAAATCAACAAGGCTGCCAGTGATACAGAGTACATTGAGATGAAGTGTTAACTTTGAAGTAATAGTTTCCACAGGCTTTCTAGAACACACATCTGATTAAAAGAATCATTGCCAAGAATTGATATGCCACTATTACTCAGGTAAACCAACAGTGTGATCCTTGCCTCCAGACTAACCCAAAAATACCCCCAGACCGAAACTCGGTCAGACTGGGAGAGGCCATGGGCCTGGACAGCAGTGGCAAATTAACTTTTCAGAACTCCCAAGGAAAGGGGGGTATCAGTATTTACTAAGATTGATAGATATATTTTCAGAGTGGCAAGAGACATTCCCCATCACAACTGTCAAAGCTCAAGGGGTGACCAGAGTATTAGAATTTTTAATAAGTTGTGTCATCCCATTGTAGTTTTGTTAATATTAGTTAGAATAAGTTTAAGATTATCTATTATATTGCTAACTTGGAATTGGATAATACTACAACAAATAGCTGTATTAACCTCTTTATCAAACGTACATGGCAAAGCATTAAGAGACACTTATTGTCGTAAAGGTTTGCATTAAGTAAAAGAATTTACTTATTCTCTAGGAAAGGGGGGAATGAGACAGAGTGAAAAATCCCCCAAAGCAGAAATCCCTTTTGAATTAGGTTAAAAGTCTAAAAAGGTAAAAAGTCTGTAAGCCAAAGCTGAAGGGAAAACTGCAGGACAGAGATACTGAAGAGATTGATAAAGAAAAACAAAGACTAAAACAAGGCCAGGACAACCTGACCTAGGAATTCCTTTTGATAAAGAGGAAATAGCGGCAAATGTCACCTGACGTCCATAAAAATGAATATGTATGAGCCTATTGTGGAACTGTATGCATATGTATGTAGAAGGGGGATAAAAAGAGACCTGAAGTTCTCAGAGGTACGCATGCCCTTTTATTACCTTTGGGGTATGCATGCATCCAGCGCTGTAATAAACACATACCGGTTCTATACAACTTGTAAAAGTTGTCTAGTTCTCGTCTTTTCTCTGCAAAACAGTCCTCTCTGTTGCTACACACATCAAAACTTGGTAGCTAGTGTCCCAATCAGCAGCAATCCTGGGATTTCTCTCCTGTTGCTCAAAAAAGCACACTCTTGGGGAATCTGGAGCGTGTGGGACCTTATGGAAAGGGATAAGACCCAGAGCATTGCACTGGGAACTGCACTCTGTGCATCTGTGCTCGGGCAAGTTCTCTTAGACTCAACCCCACTGACGGTGCTGAAGTGGCTGGAATCAGAAATGCAGCCCAGCCCCTCCCAGCTCCTGTCATCTCTGAGGAACAGCTGGAATGCAAAGCATTGATCTCCTGCTCAATTCCCAAACATAACACACTCTGATTCCCTGGGCTGCAGAAAGTCTCAGGTACTATTCATCTCAAAGAGATCTTTAAGGCCATGCATCAAGGCCTGGAAACCCAAAAGCTCCATCTGCATCAAGTTCCACAAAGCGGGCGGAATGACTTCCAGAGCTTGATAAGGGCAGAAAAGATTGTGCAGAAGCATCCCTGCTTGCTGGAAGAAGAGAAAATGAACAGGGCTTCTCCTCCTTGGAAACCCACAAACCACAAGATGGAAGTGTCAGCCACTCCAGTGTCTAAAGCCCTTGGATGCAGTGAGAGGATGTTTGGCACTGAAACAGCCCTTGTGCTGAGCACTGTCATGCAGGGATTGATGGAAGTCTGCCTGAAGCTCCTCAAGAGCCCCCCATTGTCCAGGCCAAAGCTCCCTCAGCACCTCCTCCCTGGCCCTGTGCTGCACCCCCTTGCCCAGCTCCCCTGTCCTTGTGTGCACACGCTGCAGCCCCTCCATGGCTTTGTGCTTCCCAGGGCCCACAGCTGCACACAGCACTCCAGCTGTGGCCGCAGCGCTGCCCAGCACAGGGCCACGCTCCCTGCCCTGCTCCTGCTGCCCCCCTGCTGCTGGCACAGGCCACCGTGCCCTCGGCCTGCTTGGCCCCCTGGCCACACGCTGCCTCATCTTCAGCTGCTCAAGGCCGCCAGCCCTGCGTCCTTTTGGCCCACGCAGCTCCCCAGCCACAACGGTGCCCATTGCACTGCAGATACAGCAGGCACCATTGCAAGATGGCCTTCCTTGTCTACCACCTCATGTTCCAAGTAGATATCATAAAGTTTGATAGGAAGAGGATTCTAAGTCACTCTGTTTATATTAAAAGGATCTACTTTAACTGTATAGGAAATTGCTCTTGGTTAAATTTTCCTATCTGCTGTCAGCAAGCATTGTTCTCTTTGCAGAACTAGGTTTTTAGGTCTTCAAAGCTCTGAGATGGAATTTTAAAATATCCATCTCTGCCATTGTTATTGTTTTAGCATGAATGAAAATGGATTTTCTTTTGGCCTTCCTAGCTGGCCCTCTACAGTCTACTGCTACTGGCCAAGCTCACATCTTCCTCTACAATTCTTAAACACCACAAATATGAAATGTTCCTTTCTCACTCACCTCAGGATCTTCCGCACTGCTGAATACACGCTTCAGGTGACCTGTAGTGGGAAGGGAAAATGAACCAGATGCTGTCAGAAAACTGCCTGGGCTGCTGAATCCCACAGAACAAGTCAACCCAAACAGAGATGATTTCCCGTTTCACAACTTCCCTCCTGGAGACACATTTCATTCACACAGCCAGCAAGAGATCAGGACAATATTCTTGGCTGTGCCTACACTTTGGCCTGTTTAGCCAGTAAATGAATACAAACATGATCAAGAAAATGCAAATTGTTCTTCAACACTCAATGCTCCTGTTCTACCAAACACATAAAACAGCTTCTAAAATCCTCTCCTTCAGGTCTTTTTTTTTTCAATCAGTAACATGCACTAGTTCTCATTAACTTGCAGGAAACAGTTGCCCAGAAAAGCTTCCCAAAATCCCCCTGAGCTGTGGCAGTTCTATTGTGGAAGAGCACAGCAGCACCTCTAGGGTTCAGGAGCAGACACTCACTGCTTTAGAGTTTGCACTTCCTTTCCAAGGGAATAACTATTTTAGCACTCAGTAAAAGGTCAAGTTATACAGTCAAATCCTTTCATGACAAAACTTAGAAAGAAAGAAGCTTTCTCTGAATTCTGGGAACAACTGCAGAGTTTTTAGAAGGCATTCCCTGAAGGTCTGCCAGTCTACATTTTCAAAGGTGTCTTGCTTGTCCCATCAAACTGAGGCAATGACAGACTCTGCTGCCACAGACTCTCCCATGGAGGGAATGGAAGCCCTGCAGCTTCCCCTGCAAATGCTGCCCCTGTGGCTACAGACACCCCCTTTTTAGCTGAACGCCTTGACAGGAGCTTTACCAAACCAGCGGCATCCTAATGCTCTTTCTGTTTCAAAATCAGAAACTCAGCCACCAAGAAAGAGCAGGAAGACATGCAAAAGCCAGGTTAGGATACACCCTAACCTAAGCAGAAGGGAAACCTCTACTTACGGTAGAAGTGTGTCATGTAGTAGGCAGAAAAAGTAATGCCATAGGCAGCAAAAGCTGCCGTGGCCAGATGGTGAAACATGGTAGCAGTGCTGTGGGAGTTCACCACAACACGAGAAAACACAGAGCTCTTGTCAGTGGGCAGCTCCCCGCTGACAAAGGCGCCAACCAGGAAAGTTCTCCTCAACTGAGCAAGGCCTAGGGCTGCTCTGACACTCAGGCCTTCCGTGCACCAAGGCAACCTTCTGATGTCACTGTGACCAGGTGGCAACCATGCCCTGACATCACAAAGCAAACGCTCCATGTTGGTCTGTGAATTTATGCAAAGCAATAACCAACCTTCCCTACAGCAAACACAAAATGGCTTCGGAAGTTCTCCTCTGTCACAAAGCAGCACAAACTCCCCCCATGGGCCAAACCCTGTTGTTCAGGGGATCCAAGAGGAACTCCAAGAGTGCCCCAAGCACCTACAGCCTGTACCCCAACTGAGCACTCAGATGGGACACAAGCAAAGGAAACCAGACCAAGAAAATGGCCCACAGCATTGCACATGTGAGAAACTACCCTTCCTTTAACTTTTTAGAGTTTATTAAACCTTAAGAAAGGACTGAATAAGGAAAAATTGCAGCATTGGGAGTCTCCATGACTAGCAGACATGTGTTCATCTACAAAAAGGATGCTCTGCCTTTTATACCCTTAGCCCCTGCAAAAGTTTTGTCAGTCAACTCTTTCTCTGCTGTCCATTGGTGGAGATTACTTTCTTGCATCTTGACTGGAGGTCAGGTGTTGTTACACCCTGCCTGCTGGTCCCAAACCAGCCCTCCCCAAATGCCCTGACTCCCGAGGCTGTTACAAGGGGGAATGGGAAAGAGGACTATGGGAGGATATTTTACAATATCATCACTACACATTTGAACATCCACATAACATCTACTGCTTAATTGTCAGAGCCAACCATTGCATTACTCATCTAGAACACACAGAACCAGGAGAGAAGCCACTGTTGGCATCACAGCTGAAATGCTTCCTAACAAATCTCCCCACATATTTGCCCCTTTATTGGACATGCCCAGGGCTCCGGTGCCTGTACATCTCTGCCTTCCTTCCCCTTTGGCAGCAGTCGAACTGGCAGCATCTGCCCCCAGCAGCAGCTGCTCCAAGCTGGGAACGCCACTGGCGGTGCTGATTTCCAGAGGCTCCTGTGTGCCAGGGGAAGCCAAGGCAGGAGCGGGTTGAACGGTGCTGGCGCTGCTGCTGCTGCTCTGTGCCAGAGAGCCCCGGCTGGGCAGGGCACGGTGCCCACTGCGCTGCGGGCTCCTTCTCCTGCCACAGCTGGGCACACCTGGGAACAAGGCATGACAACCTGTGGGCAAACCAAGGGCTGTCTGGGGCTGCACTGCTCTGCACACACCCAGGACACCTGCAGCACAGAACCTTGGTCCCCCAAAAGGTAAACAAGATGGAAACAGCTGGAAAAGATTTCATTTCAACCATTCTTTATGCTTCAATAGAAATGACCAAAATGAAAGTTACTGAGCAGGGCCCGATCCACACTGCCAGCTCAGTGTGAGAAAAGAGGCATTACTTTATTTCAGTGCTGGGTGCGTGGGGAATCACTTCCCTGAAACATGCACACCCACGTGTTGGTATCCATGGAACTAAGACATTACTTTCATTACTTTTATTCATTACTTTGCTCAAACTCACAGGCTAAACATTCTCACAAAGTATTTGACATGTTTAAATCACTTCCCCAAAATTACTGACATTTAGAGTAGGGGTCTCTTGAGGGTCTCTGGTGGTCATGTGGTGAACATCCCATTCCTCAAATTCTCCTTCCATGGTTAAGAGCCTTCTTCTCCTTGAATGCATTGCAGCTGCCTCCTCAGTAGGGCCCACTGTCTTATTCTCAAGGCTAAGACATCCACTTGCACACATCAGCCACTGGTGTGAGGGAAGGTACGACTAAGCACTGTCTGTTAAAGCTTAACAAATTCACCATTTGTTGCAGGTCAACACTTCCCCAACATCTCTCCTTCCTTCTCTGGGAATCAAACAGAAGCATTTTGTGATCACTGAGCCCAAGGCCGCCCCCAACCCTCCTGTCACCCACCAGCCCTTCTCTCTTCACACACAGCAGCTCCAGCAGTGCCTTCCTCCCTGGC
>WSPJ01000178.1:0-29763 GCA_009764595.1 Geothlypis trichas
GGGTTTCCCCCTGTCCCAGCTGCTGGGTCACACTTGGATTGGGGGTCCCCCTTCTCCTCAGTGCCCACCCAACCTTATACTGGGATAAACAGATCATGCTGGGGGTGACGAGATCATACTGGCAGTGAGTGCCACTACACTGAGGCTGACTGGGAGTGCTTGAGAGCAAATGGGATCATACTGGAAGGAACTGGGAGCCACTGGGAACAAGCTGGAGGGAACTGGGCTACACTGGGACATACTGGGAGGGACTAGAACAAAAGTGAGGCTGAAAGAGAGCAACTGCAACCATGTGGAGCACAACTGGTTCATACTGGCAGGAACTGGGAGCACACTGGGCTCATCTTTGGATCATACTGGGAGGGACTGGACCAATACTGGGAGTGTCTGAGAGTGACTGGGAACACAACCAGCACATTATCCCCCATACTGGGCCTGACTGGGAGCAACTGGGAGCACGCTGGCAGCAAATGGCATCACACTGGGACTGACTGGGCTGATCTAGGAAGCAACTGGAACCATGCTGGAGGAAGCTGGGACCATACTGGGAGAGATTGGAAGCAACTGGGATTATACTGGGAGCACACTGGGAGGGCTGACATGGGACTGGGATCAAACTGGAGCTCACTGGGATCATATTGGGGTTGAAAGGGAGTGACTGGGATCACACTTTGGGCTACTGGGAGCAGCTGAGAGAAACTGGGATGATGCTGCAAGCAAACTGGAGGAACTGGGAAGGACTGGAGACATGCTGGAGGCAACTGGGATATACTGGGCATGACTGGGGGATCATACTGGGAGAACTGACACCTTACTGGGGCCACTGGCTGTGCCTGGAAAGGACTACAGACATGCTGGGGGAAACTGGGATATACTGGGAGTGTCTCTAACCATACTGGGGGGACTGGAACCACACTGGGAACAGCTGGGATCATGCTGGGAGCAACTGGGACAATGCTGGGGGAAACTGAATCTACCCTGGAGACAACTGGGCACGACTGGGACCCTGCTGGGAGGGACTGGGACTGTTCTTGGGACAACTGGGATCATAATGGGAGGAACTGGGAACATCTGGAATTATGCTGGGAGCAACTGGGATCACACTGGGATCCCAGTGAGAGCAGCTGAGTCCATACTGGGTTACACTGGGGTCTCAGTGAGAGCGAATGGAATCATACTGGAATTGACTGGGAGTGGCTGGGTTTGTGGATTTTGGGGGGTTTGGATTTTGGGGGATTCTATTGGCATTTTGAGGGAGAGTTTATCTGGGGGTGTTTGGGGGTTTATTGAAATTTTTTTTGTGGCTTCTTTTAAATTTTGGGGGTTTTACTGGGATTTTGTTGGGATTTTTTGGGATTCTCAGAAGTTCTGGTGGTTTCATTGGGGTTTTTAGGAGATTTTGGGTCATTTTATTTGAATTGGTGTAGCATTTAGTGGGATTCATTGGGGTTTATGGGGTTTTTTTTGTATTTTTGGTGGGATTTGGGCGGTTTTGTGGGGTTTTTGGGTGTTGCCAGGATTTCTTTGGATTTTGGGGGAGGTTTTGTGGGACTTTTGATGGTTTTGGGGACATTTTTGGGGGATTTGTGGAGTTTAATCAGGATTTTTTTGGCTATTGGGATTTTAAAGGATTTAGTGGACTTTTATTGGGATTCTAGGGTGTTCTAATGAGATTTTGAGAGATTTAATTGGGGTTTAGGGGGTTTTATTAGGACTTTTGGGGGTATTAAGGGGATTATGGTGCCTCTGAGCCCTTTACCACACCCAGGGAATGCTCCAAAGCCCCCCTAAAATTCCACTAAAACCCCACAGAATCCCCAAAAATTACAAGAAAACCCTCAAAACCCCCAGAGAATCTCTGAAAATCCCAGTGGAACTCACCAAAATTTTAAAAAACTCCCCAAAATTTCAATAAATCCCCACCCCCCAAAAAAACCCTACAACAAAACACCTAAAATCCAAAACCCCCCCAAATCAACAAAACTCCCCAAAATCATGTAACTTTCCAAAACCCAATAATTCCTCCTAAAACCCCCAATAATTCCCCCCAAACTCCCAACAAAATCCCCCAAAGGCCAAAAAGCCACCCCAAAATCCCCCAAAACCCTCTCAAAACCCCAAAATCCCCAAAAAAGCCCTCCCAGGACCCCCCCGACTCAGTGGGGCCGTCCTGGATCAGGGGGCACCGGCCGGTGGAACAGGAGCCACTTCAGGGGGCCCTCGGAGCTTTTTGGGGAGGGGGCACCATGGGAGACCCCCAAAAACCGGGGGGGGGGGGAACCCCTGCTGTGCCCCCCCAGCCCTGAAACCCCCAGACCCCGGTTCAGGGTGGGCCTGGGACCCCCCGGGACCCCCAAATCTCCCCCGGGACCCCTCCAGGAACCCCAAACCCCCCAGAGCTCCCCCAGTGTTGGCCCAGAACCACCCTGGAACCCAAAAACCTCCCCAGGACTCTCAGACCCACCCATTTCCCCAAAATTCACCTCAGACCCACCTGAGACCCCCCCAAATCCATCAGACTGCTCCAAGTCCCCCTCAGACCCCTCAATCCCCCCCAAACCCTATGGAATCCCCTCAGACTCCACCAAATTTCCCAGACCCACCTCAGAACTCCCCGGATCCCATCACAACCTCCCAGTTCCTCTCACAACACCCCCAAAATCCCCTCAGACCCTCCCAATTCCCCTCAGATCCCCCTAAACCCACCTGAGAACGCTCCAGACCCTTTCAAGCTCCCCCCAAAGCTCCTTAAAGCCCCCTCAGACCCACCATAGCCACTCACACACCCTCATTTTCCCCCAAACCCACCGCACACCCCCCTATTTCCCGTCAATGCCCCTAAAAAATCTCCACTTTCTCCTATGACCCGCCCCAAACCCCCCCCAGTTTACCCCCAGACCCACCTCAGCTCCTCAGAAACCGCTGCCGCCTGCGCCGCGTGCGCGAGCTCCCAAAAATAGCGGCGTGCCCCGCTGAACCAACCAATCACCGCGCAGCACTCTGCAAACCAACCAATCACCATGTGGCTCTTCTCAGCGACGCCCGCCTCCTCCGCACCGCCCCAGCCAATCAGAGGCGAGCCGGAAGCGGCGCCCCCTCCCCTGCCGGTCCCGGCCCCCCCCCGGTCTCGGGCGGGTCCTGCGGGAGGCGCTGGGAGGGGCGGGAGCGCTCCGGGAGCTGCTGAGGCGGCCGGGACAGGAGCGGGAGGGGCTGAGAGGGGATCGGGGGAGGGTCTGGGGGGCTTTGGGGGGTCTGAGGGGGCTTTGGGGAGGGTTCCGGGGCTCTGCGGGCGTCTGGGGAGGGGCCTGGAGGGGTCTTAGGGGGTCTGCGGTGGGTTCGCACAGGGTTTTGGGGAGGGGTCTGGGGGGTCCTGGAAGGGGCCTGAAGGGGTTTGGGGGGGTCTGGGGAGTCTGGGATGGGGCCTTGGGCGGGGGGATCCTCGGGGGTCCTGGAGGTGTCAGGGAGGGTCTGGGGAGGGGTCCCTGGGGCATTGCGGGGGGATCTGAAGGTGTGGACGGGTCCTAGGAGGGGTCTGGAGGGGGGTCGTGGGAGGGTTTGGGGGGTTTTGGAGAGGAGTCATAGGAAGGGCTTGGGAGGGTCTGGGGGGTCTTGAGATGGTCTTGGGGGGTTTTGGGGAAGGGTCTGGGGGGCCCTGGAAGGCTCCTGAGTGAGGTCTTGAGAAGGAACAAGGGGGGCCTTGGGGAGGGGTCTGGGGAAGGTTCTGGGGGGGTCTCAGGGGAAATCCTGGGCTGGGCCCGATTGGGGTCTGGGAGCTCTCAGGGGGGTCCTGGGCTATCCTTGGGGAGCTCTGGGGGCTTTGGGGTTCCTGGAGGGGTCCTGGGGGAGATTTGGGGGTCCCGGGGGGTCCCAGGCCCACCCTGAACCGGGGTCTGGGGGTTTCGGGGGGAGGGGGCACAGCAGGGGTTCCCCCCCCCGGTTTTTGGGGGGTCTCCCGTGGTGCCCCCTCCCCAAAAAGCTCCGAGAGCCCCCTGAAGTGGCTCCTGTTCCACCGGCCGGTGCCCCCTGATCCAGGACGGCCCCACTGAGTCTGGGGGGATTTGTGGGGATTTTGGGTTTTGAGAGGGTTTTGGGGGATTTCCGGGTGGCTTTTTTGGGTTTTTGGGGCTTTGTTGGGAGTTTAGAGGGAATTACTGGGTTTTTGGAGAGAATTATTGGGTTTTGGGGGATTTCAAGATTTTCAGGGATTTTGTTGATTTAGGGAGTTTGGATTTTGGGGGATTTTATTGGGTTTTAGGTGGGGTTTTGTTTTGTTTGGAGTTTTATTGATATTTTGGGGATTTTTTTTTTAACTTTGGTGAGTTCCACTGGGATTTTGTGGGATTCTTTGGCATTTTGGAGCATTTTATTCTGATTTTTAGGGGATTTAGGGTATATTTTGTGGAATTTTGGGGGGCCTTGTGTTTTCTGGGGGGGCTTTGGGGCATTGCCTGGGTGTGGGGAAGGGCTGAGAGGCACCAAAATCTCATTAAAACCCCCAAGAGTCCAAATAAAACCCACGAAATCCAATTAAATCTAAAAAAATCCCATTAGAACACTAAAATCCCAATAAAAGCCCACAAAATCTCTTGAAATCCCAAGAAACCCTCAAAATCCCAATTAAGCCCCACAAATCCCCCAAAGATGTCCCCAAAATTACAAGAAGCCTCCCAAAATCCCCCCAAAGACCCAAAGAAATGCTGGAAATACCAAAAAAACCCAACAAACACCCCCTAAATGCCAAAAAAACCTCCAAAAAAACCGAAAAAATTTCCTCAAAAAACCCAGATCTTCAAAGAATTCCACTAAATACCTCCACAATTCCAATAAAACCACCCAAAATCTTCCAAAAATTCCAATAAAACCCCCCAAAATTTAAGAAAATCCCAACAAAATCCTAGTAACCTGCCCCAAAGTATAAAAAATAACCCAGAAAATTTGAATAAACCCCAAAAAACCTCCAGGAAAACACTCCCCCAATAAACCCCCTCAAAACCCAAACCCCCCAAAATCCACAAACCCCCCCAAAATTCCCCAGCTCCCCCAAACCCAATCCTTCTCTCCCAAACCCCAATAATCGCCCCTGCACTCCCAACAAACTCCCCCAGCCCCAAAGCCCCAAATGCCCCAGCCCTGCCCAGCCCTCCCTGGTCCCTCCCAGTCCCGCCCAGGCCCGTCCGGGGCCGCGGCCAAAACTCCCCGGAGCGAACGCGGAGGGCCCGGAGCGAGCCCGGAGCCCATCCCGGGCTGGGCCTCAGCCTCGGCCCCTCGGGGGCATTTGGGGCCGGCCTGGGCAGGGTCAGGGTGGGCTCCGATCCCTGGCAGCCATTCCCAGCCTTGCAGGGGGATTTTAGGCCCCTTGGGCTGATTTGAGGCCGAATGTGGTGGGTTGGAGGGGGGATTTTAGATCCCTTTGGATGATTGGAGGCCCATGTGGGTGAATTTAATTTTGTGTGAGTGATTTAGGGTCCCTTTTTTTGGTGATTTTGGGCCCATTTGAGTAGGGGTTTTGCTTCTTTGGATGATTTTAGGTCAAACCAAGTAATTTAGGATGATTTGAGGTCCTCTTGTGTTGGTTTCATTCTGGTTTTGGTGATTTTAGGTCAATTTGGGTAAATTTTGTCAAAACTGGATGGATTTCAGGCCACTTGGGGAGATTTTAAGCCAAAGCAGGTACTTTCAGGGTGGATTTGAAGCCCATTTTGGAGATTTAAGGATGATTTTAGGCCATTTTGAGGGAGTTGTGAACCAGTTTGGACAATTTTAGGCCCCTTTGGTTGGATTTTAGATCCCTTTGGATAATTTTAATCCTATTTGGCTCATTTGAGGTCAAACCCGGTGGATTTCAGCCGCATTTGAGACGCCTTTGGGTGATTTTAAACCAAACCGGGCCCTTTTAAGACGGTGTGTCCCCTTTCCCCGCCCCTTTCCCCTCACGGTTCCCGCCCTTTCCGCGCCCCTTTCCCCTCACGGTTCGGCCTTCGGGAACGGGGGAGGAGGAGGAGGGAGGCTGCAATTTGCTCCCAGCAAGGTCCCAGTTGCTCCCAGTTCCTGCCGCTTTCATCCTGCGTGTTCCCAGTTCTCCCAGTTACCCCAGTCACTCCCAGCATGATCCCAACCTCTCCCAGCAGGGCCCCAGTCACTCCCCCTTGCCCCCAGTGTGTTCCCAGTTCCCCCAGCATATTCCCAGTCGCTCCCAGTTTGGTCCCAGTCACCGCCAATATGGTCTCAGACACTCCCAGTACATCCCAGTTGCCCTGAACATTCTCGTAGTCATTGCCAGGCACTCCCAGTTTCCTCACTGTGGTTAACTTGCCCCAGCTTTTTATCCCAGTTGCTCCCAGTTCCTCTAATTATGTCCCCAGTTTGCTCCCAGTATTGGTCTGGTAGCTCCCAGTAACCCCCAGTCAGGGTCCAATCACACCCACTCCAATCCCAGTATGATTGTAGCCATTCCCAGTATGATCCCAGTCACTTGCAGTCAAATTCCTGTTGCTCCCAATCTGCTGCCAGTGCCCTCAGTGTGATCCCAGTGACTCCCTGTCTCTCCCAGTTTATCCCAGTCATCCCCAGCATGCTGCCAGTCACTCCCACTTTTTCCCAGTTGCTTTCGCACAATTCCAGTAGCTCACAGCCAATCCCAGTATGATTCCAGTCGCTCTCAATGAGATCCCAGTGTAACCCAGTATGGACTCAGCTGCTCTACCTGTAATCCCAGTGTAATTCCAGCTGCTCCCAGCATAATTCCAGATGTTCCCACTTCCTCTCATTATGATTCTACTTGTCCCTAGAATAGTCCCAGTCCCTGTCAGCATGGTCCCAGTTGTGCCCAGTTGCCTCCAGGGTAGATCAGTTTCCCCAAGCATAGTCCCGGTTGCTCCCAGCATGGGCCCAGCTGTTCCCAGTGTGCTTCCATCACTCCCCTATGGTTACAGACACTCCCAGTATGATCCCAGTTGAACCCACTAATCCCCTGCTCTAATCCCAGTCACTCCCCATATGATGCCAGTCCCTCTCAGCAGGATCTCACGCACTCCCAGTTTCCCCCAGCATGTTCCTAGTCACTCCCACTTCCTTCCAGTATTATCCCATTTGGTCAGAAGCACTCCCAGTCAGCCTCACTGTAGTAGCACTCACTGCCAGTATGATCCCAGTATAAGCCCAGTTCTTTCCAGTCACCCCCAGCGTGCAGCCAGTCACTTCCTCCCAGTTGCCCCTGACATGATCCCAGTTGTTCACAGCTGTTGCTAGTCACCCTCAGCAGAATCCCAGTCACACCCAGTATATCCCATTTGCCCCTAACATGGTGTCAAGTGCCCCAAGAAGGCTCCTACACATTCCCAGTATGATCCTAGTATGATATCAGTATAAAGCCAGTACAGTCCCAGTATGATTCCAGTATGATGTCAAGAGAAACCCGGGACAGTCCCACCATGATCCCAGTATGATGTCAGTACAAACCCAGTACAACCCCAGTCACTCCCAGTACGATCCCAGTGCAGCCCAGTCCCTGGCAGTGCTGCCCCTGCTGGGATCCCCCAGGCCTGTGTGCGTTCCCCCCGACGGATGTGCCGAGAGGAGCCCCAAGGGCTGGCAGTGGCCAGGCAGGGTCCCCAGCAAGGCCCAGTTTGGATGTGCAGCCCCCAGTTTGCCCAGTTTGCCTCTCCTTTGGCCCGAGCCGGCTTCCCCGTGCCCACAGCGGCTGGGAGCAGCTGAGAGCCCCGCGGAGGAGAAAGGGAAGGGCAGGGATGAAGGGAGAGAGTCAGAAGGGATGGAAGAGGAGAAGGAGGTGGGCTGAGGGAGGAGGAGAAGGAGGGATGGAAGAGGAGGAGTGGGAGCAAGAGGAAGAGGAGGGACAAAGACAGATCGAGGAAAGCAGAAGGAGCCCCAGCCCTGAAACCCCCCTGAGCCTGGACTGAGCCCCAGTGTGGGCAGCAGAGAAGGGGGGGATTCTGCTCCTCTGCCCCACTCAGGTGAGTCCCCACCTGCAGAGCTGCCCCAGCCCTGGGGGCCAGCACAGGAAGGAGCTGGAGCTGCTGGAACCGGTCCAGAGGAGGCACCAGAGATGCTCCAAGAGCTGGAGCCCCTCTGATCTGGAGCCAGGCTGGGAGAGCTGGGGCTGCTCACCTGGAGAAGAGAAGGATCCAGGGAGAGCTGAGTTATCCTGCTGCTCCCTCTTGCAGGAATCCTAAAAATCAGAGGGTTTTGAGAAAGGAAAATGCAGGCCTGGGAAAGCTAGGAAAGTTAGATGCTAAAGCAGCAGAAATATTAGTAATGCAAACGTGAGAGAATGTGAGAATAGAACAATAGGCCTATGTTAGATGCTGCCTTAAGTAATAACAAGTTTACTTAATGTATATCTTTAGAAGGTTAAAGTTCTGAATAGACTTTTGTGCTTTGACACTAATGAACAAGCTATTGTTTGAAACTAGGCCGCACGTGTGCTTTATATTATTGGATGAAAGTATTGTCAATGTTCTTATTCTCTAAATGTGATTGGCTGAAACGCAGATGGAAATGGCTTTATGATATGCTGTAACACTAAGTCTCTTTGGCATTCTGCTTGGTTCAGTGAGAGGTTGCATCCATTTTGTCTCCATTGTTGTAACAATGTGTTGAGCTGGATGCTGAATAAATCTCTCTGACGCTGACCACAGTGTCCCGTTCCGTTCGTGTACTGTACATAGATTTTTGCCAGGGCAGTGGCGCCTCATGTTGGGGCATTTTGTCTAGCCTAGAAAAAAGAAGAAATAAATCGACGGTTCGCTGCTCTCGGAGACCCAGTTGTTAATAAGGAGAAACTGTTGCATCCCCTGGTTTTCTACGTCTTTAGTGTATGTAAGTAACATAGTATAAGGGGCTTCTGGGTAACGTGATGGGAAACAATTTTTCGGACTCAGAATGGAACGTCTTTCATGATCTTGACAAAATATTACAGGAAAAAGGACGTTCAGATATCTCAAAAACTGAGTTAAAGGAGTTATTAATCTGGACTAAAGCTAATACTCCAAATATAAACTTGCAGTCTGCTTTTACTTTTGTTTTTTGGGATCAGATAAACTGGAGACTTTATAATCTATTTACTCTCAAAAAGGAAGAATCTGCTGGTAAACTTATGCCTGCTTGCCGTGTTTTAATGGAAACTTTTAAACCGAATGACTGTAATAGACAGTCCTCGAACTTGTTAAACAAAGTATCTTGTTCAGATTCTTCAAATTCAAGTGAAACCGAGTTAAAGTCTTTATCGGGAGGAATTTCGGGGGTCGCTCCGGTTGCTTCTCTCTCTCCTGATCCGTCTGGTCCTGGCTCGGGGGTTGCTGATCCGTCCAGTTCAGATCCCGGGGGGGCTGACTGTGTTGCTTCTTCCAAAAACTGTGAATTGGAACGATTTGCCTCTCTGGGTGTGTCCCCTGTTTCTTCCGAGCGGGTCGGTGTTTCTGCAGCTGAGAGTGGTTCTTCAAACCCCCCTCTGGGAAAAAACGAACTTTTACCGTGTCGCGAAAAAGGTTCAGATTCATGTTGCCTCTGGAAATGATAATTTGCTTAATGTGTCTCTCGGTTGTAATGATAGTCGTTCTGAAGGGAAAAATATTCAGTTACAGAAGCTTTGTGATAAGGAAATTGCTTGTCCTGAAAATACTCAAACTAAGAATGTTGATTTTGATTTTGCTTTGCAAGGTGCTGGGGGGGGGGGCTTCCCTACTGTTTCCCCTTCGCAGGAAAATGTCACATTGAATTCTGTTTCTCAAGGTGCTTTGCTTTGTGATTCTGGGAGTTCTATGTTGGTAAACTGTTCAAATAAGTCATTGCCTGGGTTTTCTGTTGCTTGTCAGAATTCTAACACAGAGAATGCCAAAATTAGAGCTGTGGATTTGCTCTCTGCAAGCAGGACAGAGGGAGCAATCCCCAAACAAAAAAGTATGCTTAAAACAGATGATTTTCAAAAGGTTTCAGAGGGAAAACAGACTGAGATTTTAAATACTTCCAGTTTTGGTTTTTCTGGTGGTAGAAAAATTATACCTTCACATTCACTGTGTAATATTGGCAGGGTCCCAGAGTTCTCTCAGGATGATGTTGGCTGTTACCCAGCTCCTTGTGAAACATGCCTTTGTTCTTTGGAAATTAGCAAGAATAAAAATTCAAGGTTGTGTTCCTTACAGAAAACAAATGCTGGCTGTATTCCACAAATTAAAGAACACTCCCATTTCGTAGAACACACCCCTCTCCCAGCCCCTCTGGGCGGGACTCCCGGGGGGGAGTGGTCCTTGACCAAGCCCACCTCCGTCCCTCCTGGCAGGACTTCAAGAGAGGCGTGTTGTTGTTCAGAGGTCTCTGCCCAGAACTCAGGGGTGTGTGCTCACGCCTTTACTGGCAGAGCTCCCGGGAAGGACAGTAGTGTCCTTGCCAAGAATTCAGATGCTGGCCGGAGTCCCGGAGAAACTGGTCACTATAGTGACCACTCTGGCATGACTTCAGAATCTACTGTCAGTGAGTCTGTCTGTTCCTCTGAATCAGAAAAAATGAATAAAACACAAACTATATCAGGTCTCAAAAATACCTGTGCTGCTTTGCTTGTGATAAACCAAGTCATGTTAAAAGGATTGTCATGTGAAAACATTCTTACCAAAACAGACAAAGTTGTCATGATGTATATGATTTGCTAATGTCTTGTTGTACAAGTTTTGTCTTCAGCTCAACAGAAATCTTCAAGATTCAAGACTCTACACTACATGGATACTTCATAGCTTCAACGCAAACAGAGATGGACCGAACCTGTGCTGGTATTGTGACTGGAATTTCTACAAATTTCTACAACAAATCCAAGGATGGACTGGACATTTCTTCAATAAAAATCCACGGCTGTGACATCAACTCTACAAAGACGACAAGTTCATCGAGGTGTTCCGGACAAGCCTTTCTTCTTTGCAGTTTTAGGAGAAAAGATGCAACTTTGTGGTCTCATTTTTCAGTGGGATCCTTCTGGGTCAGATCCTTTGTTGATAATAGAGTGGGTTTTTCTTCCTTACAGGTTTTCAAAAACTATTACTACAGTTTTAGAAATGATAGCACAACTTGTAATTAAAGCCAGAACCAGATTGTTAACTCTAGCAGGCCAAGAATTTTCAGTTATCTATTTACCTTTGAAAAAAGATTACTTCAATTGGGCAATGCAAAATTCTGATGATCTACAATATGCATTTTTGGCTTTCCCAGGTATTTGTTCTGTTCATTACCCAGCTCACAAACTATTGCAAGCAAAATTGTGTTTCAAAGAAAAACCTAAATTAAGTCAAGAGCCTTTGAATGCAGTGACTCTCTTCACTGATGGCTCAGGCAAAAGCCACAAATCAGTTATAACCTGGCTGAATCAAAAAACTAATGCTTGGGAATCCGACATTCAAATTGTAGAAGGTTCTCCTCAAATTGTTGAGCTTGCTGCTGTGGTTCGGGCTTTTCAGCTTTTCCCTCAACCTTTTAATTTGATCACGGATTCCGCCTATGTTGCTAATGTAGTTAAAAGAATAGAGGGGTCAGTTTTAAAAGATGTTAGTAATGCTATCTTGTATCGTTGGCTTTCATGTCTTTTTACAACCTTGCAATATAGAACTAATCTATATTTTGTTTCTCACATTAGGGCTCATTCCTCGCTTCCTGGATTTTTAGTGGAAGGAAACGCAAGAGCGGACAATCTGACAATGGTCATTTCAAACACTTTACCAAACATTTTTGAACAAGCAAAATTAAGTCATGCTTTCTTTCACCAAAATGCACAAGCACTTATGCGAATGTTCCAAATTACTAAAAGTCAAGCTAAAGCTATCATCAATACTTGCCCTGACTGTCAGCTTGTGCAGCCTCCTGTTTCTATGGGAGCTGTCAACCCACGAGGTTTGCAAAGTCTACAGTTATGGCAAACTGACATCACTAAATATCCATCCTTTGGTAAATTTAAAAATATCCATGTGTCAGTAGACACATTCTCTGGTGCGCTTTTTGCTTCCCTTCACACAGGTGAAACTGGCAATCATGCCTGTCATCATTTTTTGCAAGCTTTTGCTTCATTGGGTGTACCTCAAGAAGTAAAAACTGACAATGGTCCCGCATATACATCTCAAAAATTGGCCACTTTTCTAAACGAATGGGGTGTTCGTCACATCTTTGGTATTCCTCACTCTCCCACAAGTCAAGCAATTGTTGAAAGAGCACATCAAACATTAAAACGTATCTTAAATCAGCAGGGGGGGGGAGCTGAGGCCACACCTCAGATGAGGCTGAACAAAGCTTTGTATGTCCTCAATTTTTTAAACAGTTCAGATGCAGAACCTGATCCTCCGATCTTTAGGCATTTTTTAAACAATACACAGGCAAAATTGAAGGAAAATCCTCCTGTTCTAGTTAGAAACTCAGATTCTGGTCAAATTGAAGGTCCTTTTCGTTTAATAACATGGGGCAAAGGGTATGCTTCTATCTCTACAGGTGCTGGAATTAAGTGGGTTCCTGCCAAAAACGTCAAACCATATCGCACTCCAGAACGTGTTGGCGAGCCGAGAACCGAGGAAGCAAGCACGCAGACGTGAGCCGAGCGGAGGGATCCCGGGTCACGCCTGACGTTCCTTGTGCCTGACGTTCTTTGTGCACCGGTGGAACCTGCAAACCCTGATTTTGTGTTAATTTATAATTATGTCAATTGTGTATTCAATGTTTGTTTAACAGAGCTGACTTTTGGCAGAAGTTTAAAGATTTGGTTTCTTGAGAGCAACATCCTTAATTTCGATAAAAGTTATGCCAAAAATTAGCTCATGAAAAAGATGGATCAACTGCAATTTCTTTGTTGGTATTGGTGGTTTTTAATTGCTTTTTGTCGTGCAGATTTGCCTGTGGAACAACCGAAGACAAATGTTTGGGTAACCTTAGCCAAGGCAGCCGGCTCAGATACTATATGTTTGTCTAATTCGGAACCAGAGAAACCTTTCTCAACCTGTCTGGTGGGTGTGCCAGTAAAAGAGTTGCCCTCGGTCAAAAAACAATCTAATGGTAAATCAGGTGAAATTGATAAGGTAAACCATCCTACATTGAATTGGAATGTTTGGGCCAAAAAACTTCCTAGGGCAGCTTCTGAACCCCAAGAATTAGAAATCCTTGGTTCTTTAACCATGGACTTTTGCTTTACCTTCATTGCTAGTGCTTTGCGAAAAGGAGATCCCCCAAAGTATAATGTTACTCCTCATTATTTTGCATACAGAAATTTGAGTTTTTGGTGTAATTTTTCAAACAGTTGGAATGTGCTTTCTGAGGCTGACCAATATCCACGGCAATTACCAAAAGGGTATTGGTTCATTTGTGGAGACAGGGCTTGGCAAGGCATTCCGGCACATCTTGAAGGTGGCCCTTGTAGTATTGGGATGCTCACTGTCATTGCACCATCTGCCAAAGCAGTCATGAAGAAAAAACAAAGAAAAACAAGAGCTGTTCATCATTATGAGGAAAACTGTCAAAGTGATTTCATGCCTTGGAAACCCACAAGAAGAGTTTCAGTAGGTATATTTTTACCCCAATGGGCTTCAGCAGAAGCTTTGAAACAATTAGATCGGGTCGGATGTTGGCTCAGTAAGCAAGTTAATGCCACATCCTCTGCAATTAGTGATATGTTAACTGATGTAGATAGTGTTAGGCATGCTACTCTTCAAAATAGAGCAGCAATTGATTTTCTTTTACTGGCACAAGGACACGGTTGTGAAGAATTTGAAGGTTTGTGTTGCATGAATCTATCAGATCACTCTGAATCCATTCACAAAAGCATACAAAAATTAAAAGATTTGACTGCCCAAATTAAAGAAGATAGTAGTTCTTGGTTGGATGATTTGTTCCAAGAATGGAGCTTTGCACCTTGGCTAAGGCAACTTTGCAAGATAGGTCTCTATGTCCTTGGTGTTTTAGTATTGATATTGATAGTGATTCCCTGCATACTTCATTGTGTGCGGAGAATGATGAACAAAACAGTCCGAGAAATTTTTGTCATTCAAGAAAGAGAGTTAGGTAATAAGAATACAGAGAGTGTTCGTAATCTTACAGAGATGCCCGATGAAGGCATCGAAATGGAAGAAGGTTTTGAGTTCAGACCCTGGAATCGACAAGAATTTTTTGAAACATGACTCATAACTATTATCAGACATGATTCATTCACTTATCAGTCATGGTTCATTCACTTTTTCACGGACTGGGCCTTCACAGCATTAAGTTGCTGTGCTGTAATATAGCAACGCTTAGTGTCAGCAAGAGCAAACCTTCCGCAAATAGTATAGAAAAATATTATAGTAAGGCTAAGAAACGCAAGTAGTCAACGACACGCATATGACGGTCTCTATATGTGTCAGCAGGGAGGGGGAATTGCAGGAATCCTAAAAATCAGAGGGTTTTGAGAAAGGAAAATGCAGGCCTGGGAAAGCTGGGAAAGTTAGATGCTAAAGCAGCAGAAATATTAGTAATGCAAACGTGAGAGAATGTGAGAATAGAACAATAGGCCTATGTTAGATGCTGCCTTAAGTAATAACAAGTTTACTTAATGTATATCTTTAGAAGGTTAAAGTTCTGAATAGACTTTTGTGCTTTGACACTAATGAACAAGCTATTGTTTGAAACTAGGCCGCACGTGTGCTTTATATTATTGGATAAAAGTATTGTCAATGTTCTTATTCTCTAAATGTGATTGGCTGAAACGCAGATGGAAATGGCTTTATGATATGCTGTAACACTAAGTCTCTTTGGCATTCTGCTTGGTTCAGTGAGAGGTTGCATCCATTTTGTCTCCATTGTTGTAACAATGTGTTGAGCTGGATGCTGAATAAATCTCTCTGACGCTGACCACAGTGTCCCGTTCCGTTCGTGTTATGTACATAGATTTTTGCCAGGGCACCTCTGTGCTCTCAGCCAGGCAGAAGCAGGCTCTGGATTCAGCCTTGGAGCAGGGCAGGTGTTGGGGGTGTGACTTGGAGCTGCTCTCCTGTGGGATATCCCCTCCAGGCTGGAAGCACCTCGGTGGAGGAGTGAATCCAGGAATGTGGCTGTGGTTGTCCTTCCTCATGGCTTGTCCCCAGCCCCGCTGTTCCCTTGGCCACTCCTGTGGGATTCAGTGCAGGTTTAGGTGCCTCAGCAGCACCAAACCCTCCCTGAATTCACACCCCCCACCCATGGGATTGTGATTTGGGAGGGGGAGCCCTGGCCAGATATCCTGGGGGGTCCCTGGGTTGGGTTTTTGGGGGGATCTTTGGCAATGCTTTTGGCATTGCTGGGACACCCAGCAGCCTGGACAGGGAGGAACCCCAGAACCTCAAAACTGAGACACCAGAGATGGGGAACTCCTGGGAGGCTATTTTAGAGCAGATTTTTATGGACACATGATGCTGACATGGATTTGGGCAGGGGGAACTTGAAACCCAATGTGCTCATCCCTTGTTTTCCTTGCAAAGCAGGATTTCCCATTCCTAAATTTTTCTGGATGGAGGAGGAAGCTGTGAGGAAGAAGAAGATGCCCCAGGACCCCCAGGCAGGTGAGGAGGAAGTCAGTGCCCCTTTCCCCCTCTCTCCTGTTCCATCTCCCAGCCCAGCACGGCCCCTGGCTGCAGGACAATCCTACTGCCGATGCCGTCCTGCTGGGGACACATTGGGAGGATCTCCTCCCATCTGGCATGGAGGCAAATCCCATCCTCTACTTGTCCTTCCTCCCCCAAACCAGGAGCTGAGGATGGAGACCAGGGAGGACAAATCCCCACAGCAGCAAAACCTCATGGAAGAGGCTGTTTTGAGTGACTCCACAGTGCAGGAATCTGATGGGGAGGAAAAGCCCCAGATATCTCCCAGGAGGAAGGGCAGCAAACCCAGCCCAGGGTGCTCTGAGGAGGAAAGAGCCACCCTGAGCCAGGAAGGTGGACAGAGCTTCAGCCAGAGCTCAGAGCTGGTGCTCCATGAGCAGCTCGATGATGGGGAGAAGCCCCACAAGTGCTTGGAGTGTGGGAAGGGCTTCAGCTGGAGGTCCCGCCTGCTCTGCCACCAGATGATCCACACTGGGGAGAAGCCCTGCGAGTGTCCTGAGTGTGGGAAGGGCTTCAGAGACAGCCCCCAGCTCACCATCCACCATCGCATCCACACCGGGGAGCGGCCCCACGAGTGTTGGGAATGTGGCCAGAACTTTCTCGGCAGCTCCCACCTGACCTCCCACCAGAAGATCTGCACTGGGGAGAGGCCCTACGAGTGCCCCGAGTGTGGGAAATCGTTTCAGACCAGCTCCCTTCTCCTCATCCACCAGCGGATTCACACCGAGGAGAGGCCCTTCCGCTGCCCCGAGTGCAGGAAGGGCTTCAAGCACAACTCCCACCTCACCAGGCATCGGCGCATCCACACCGGGGAGAGGCCCCACGAGTGCCCTGAGTGTGGGAAGAGCTTCAGGACCAGCTCAGTCTTGAATCAACACCAGTGGAGGCACCACTAAGGGAAGCCCTGCAAGTGCCCCAGCTGCAGGAAGAGCTTCATGCGCTGCTCCAACTTCCACCCCCATCAGAGAACCCTCATTGCAGAGAGCCCTGGTGACCCACATTCCCAATAATCCAAGTTGGAAATGCCCTGGTGATCCACATTCCCAATAATCCAAGTGGGAAGACGCCTGACTGGTGCTCTCCACATCATCCTGGATCCCTGTAGGCACCTGACTCAACGCTGGGGCAGGAACATCCATTGGGTCTCAGCTCCATATTGGAAACTCCTTGGCAAGAGCTGATTTTTTACCTTGTCTTGGTTTGAAAGACAGGTGTGTGCTAAGGAAGGCAGGAGCCCTCCTTGGAATGGAAAATGTAAACCCCCTCCCTCTGAATTATTAGAATAATGAAATTAAGGGGCTCTCAGACAAAGATATGGGAATAGGAATAACAGTTCTTTACTGGTGTGTATAATAAAGCAAACAAAGAACAACAACTGCAGCACTGACAGAGGCTCTGCTGCACAATCCCACAGGGGCAGCCGATCCCAGTGCCCCAGCAGGGCTCAGGGAGCACCAGGCTGGGCTGGCAAGATGTGTCAGCAGGCAGGGGGTGTGGGGTGTGAAAAACACCTTCAGTCTCCTGTGAAAATGTAATAAAGGACAATAGGAAAGAAGGACCATAGAGCAAAGGTTATTACAGCCAGGTGCATCTTGGGACTCAGCCGGGGATACCCCTTAAATACCTTTGCCCTCAACCTTTTGCATATTCATAGACCCTTATGCATAGTAAACTTTCCCCCAAACTTGTTTACATGTTACAAGAACTCTTTAGCATATCTCCTCCTTGGATCTGCCTTTTTAGAGCGTGAGTATTCCTGGGTTGTGGTTTTAGTCCTTTTTTTAATCATTATCTTCAGTTTTGGCCCCAGTCCACTCTGTCTTCAGACAGTGGTTGCTGATAGTTGGCAGATCTGTACAGGTGCCCTCATCCTGTATTGACTGTGTTAGGAAAATTAATCCACAAACATCAGAGATTTATGTCCAGAAAGGAGACAGAGGAGTCCTTTGACTTTATTTGAATAAAGGGAGAGGCCATGGGGCATTCCCCTGGGGTCTCTCTAAATTTTGGAGGATGCAGCCTCCTTTTTATCCCAATTTCCCTTCTCTGTTTCCCCATTGGCTGAGGTACTTGAGAGGTACAGACTTCCCAAAATGCCTGATACCAATGATTTCCCTCTAATGTATAACCCTCCCTTTTAATTTTTAATTCTTATGGAATTCAGGCGTTTCCCCCATTGTTTCTTTCATCTTTCAATGTCCAATTTCATTTGTCAGCAAACCTAACCCATTTGTCAATCAATGGAATCCTTCCCATTGTTTCTTTAATCTTTCAGTGCTGGTTTTATTTTCCAGCAGACCCACAGCTGGTTTCTAAAGACAAATCTGCTATTCCTCCCAACTGGATGTTACCCCAACCAAAGCAGGCACTTTAGCACAAGCATAATCATATCAGCTATTTCACTGCTATGTCTAACCTTAATTAACAACAGAAATAGAAACTATATAGGAAAGTCATTTTAGCACCACAGATACAAAATCCATTTTTACATTTGTGAAAAGCCACTATTATAACATGTGTCTATAACAGTGGCTGCAGGGCAGGGAGAGCCGAGCTCAGGGTCCCAGGCAGATGGGGATGGGTCCCTCTCCCAGTGAGGTGGGTGTTAATAAGGTCCCAGTGCAGTCTCACTGGGCTCACCCTGATTTGCAGAAAAAGCCCCACAATTTGTAGAAGCTGTAAAGCCACTATGATTGATATCAGTGCTGGACGGTGCTCTCTAAGGACATGGGCACCCCCGAAAATTCCCAAATCTATTTTACCTCTTAACTTGTTGCATATGCATAAAAGACATGTGCATATGAGAGGAATGTGGGAGTTGTCTTTACAAACCAGCTGTGGGTCTGCTGGTAGATAAAACCATCACTGAGAGATAAAAGAAACAATGGGAAGGATTCCAATCATTGATGATTGGAAAAAGATATTTGCTTTTACAAATAAACTGTAGGTTTGCTGACAAATGAAATTGAACATTGAAAGATGAAAGAAACAATGGGGGAAACTCCTGAATTCCATAAGATTTAAAAACTTAAAAGGGAGGGTTATACATTAGAGGGAAATCATTGGTATCAGGCGTTTTGGGAAGTCTGTACCTCTCAAGTACCTCAGCCAATGGGGAAAGAGAGAAGGGAATTTGGGATAAAAAGGAGGCTGCATCCTCCAAAAATTGGAGAGACCCCAGGGGAATGCCCCATGGCCTTTCCCTTTATTCCAATAAAGTCAAAGGCTTCTCTGTCTCCTTTTTGGACATAAACCTCTGATGTTTGTGGATTATTTTCCTGGCACATATGTATTAAACACTCTTATTAATTTTATGAGCCTGCCAGTTGTTGAGTCACGTCGTTGTAACCCAGATTCAGTTTTTCCATCTGCTTCAGCCCCAAGGTCGGTGGAGGGCCCCCTCTCCTTATCTCTCTTCAGCTTGGATGTTTGCATTCCCCTCTAGGTAGCCTTGAATCTCCTTTGTTTTCTCTGCAGGCTTTTTTGGGAGCACACAAATTGACAGACTACAGGAGATTAAACAGCAGACTTCAGCTAAATCTAAAATTGGTTTCTAGCCCGAGTTAAATTTCTAACCCACAGCTGGAGAAGCAGCTCTGGGCTGGGCTCAGGAGAAGCTCCCAGATAAGAGAAGTGCAGCCAGATGCCCTCCTCCTGGAGCTTGATCACATCTTTTGTTTTCTTAAGTATCCAGTTGTTAGTGTTTCCTAGCAATTAATTCTCTAAGTAAAAAGGAACAAAAGGACCCCCCAAGATACCTTTGCACCCTAAAAAATCTGCTCTGTCCAGTTGTTTCTTCTGGTGGCATCAAGCAAAGCTGGATGATACTTGGAGGTCTTTTCCAACCTAAATAATTTCCATCTTTATCCCATCAAAACACCCAGAATTGAGGTAAAAATAAAGAAATTAAACAAAGAGATCTAAAGCTGCACCACTTCACTGGGATTTGGAGGTGAATTTGGGGTTCAGAGGAATATCCAGGAGGATGTGGGTGTTGTAGGGCTGTGAAGCCACAATCTCGTAGCTGTGCTGGCAGAGTTTGTCCCCCTGAGCCCGTCTGTTCTCCAGGAATTCTGGTTCTGTCCCAGTCCCTGGCCTGGCTCTCCCCGTTTGGGGTGTCCCCCCAGAGTGCCCAAATCTCTGCTGCAGTGCCTGGGCTGCCCCTGGCTGGGGATGTTCCTGCCCACCAACCTCTCCTGGTCAGTGCCAGGGGGGTGGGAGGGGGTTTGGGGGGTCCTGGGGGAACGGGGAGAGGCTCTTGTGGCTCCTGGGGTGTTTGTGGTGCTGGGAGGGGGTTTGGGGGGCTTTTGTGGCAGACTGTGAGGGGGGTTTGAGGTCCTGGCCGGGCTGTGTGGCTTGGAGAGAATTTGGGTGGGTCCTGGGGGAGATGGGGAGGGGGTTTGGTGGCTCTTAGGGCCATTTACATTGCAGGGAGTGTCACAGACATATTTTCTAAAAAATCCTTTCGCTAGGATTTTTCTCCTGAGGAGCTGAGAAGCCTCGGAAAAGAAATGTAAACAATAACTGGAATGTGGTGTGGAGATGGTTTACCAACAGGTGCATCTTTGATTGGTCTCATGTGGTTGTTTTTAATTAATGACCAATCATAGGTCCAGCTGTGTCAGGACTCTGAGCAGTCACAAGATTTTATTCCTTTCTTTGCTAGCCCTCTGATGTCTCCTTTCTCTTTCTTTAGTGTAGTTTTAATATATCATTTTCTTATAATATATATCATAAAATAATAAATCAGCCTTCTGAAACATGGAGTCAAGATTCTCATCTCCTCCCTCGTCCTGGGGACCCTCAAACACCACCACAGAGGGAGTGCTTTGGGGGAGTCCTGGCCAGGAGCTGTGGGGTGGTTTGGGGGGTCTGGGAGGGGGTTTAGGGCAGATGTGACCCCCCAAAGCAGCCACCAGACCCCACTCCTCAAGATGCTGCCAGGGCTCTGTGGCTCCATGTTGGGGTTCATCCTCCTGGTGCTGCAGCAGAAGGTGAGGGGGGGTCCCCAGGGGCTGTGTGTGTCCCCCCATGCCGGTGTCACCCCCTTGTCCCTCCCCTCAGGGCTCCTGCCCCAGCTCCTGCTCCCCAGAGGGAATTTGGGGAGGGGGCAGAGGGGGTGCACAGCCCCCATCAGGGGATGACCCCGGCCCAGCCCCTTTGCTCAGCACCAGGCTGGGCTCGGGGCTGATGGGAAGCAGATCCTGCAGCTGGGAACAGGCCCTGAGCCCTGCAGGAGGATGGAGCTGGGCCACAGCCAAACTCAGCCCAGGCCAAAGCTGGGCTCAGCAGCCAGGGCTGCCAAGGGCTGGGCACAGAGGCTGGCGCTGACAAATGTCCTGGGCCCCCTCCCTGCTCTGTCCATGCCACCAAGGGCACAGAGCAGCCTCCTCTCTGGGCCACTTGCCTGTTTGCAATGCCTTGCACAGGCGCTGGCCCTGCCCCACAAGGCCTGGCCTGAGTCCTGCCCCTGCACGCTCAGCCAGGCTGAGATGGACACTGATGGTTTCTGGGCCAGGCTCTCTGAGCCCAGCCCAGCTCCCTGCAAGCTCTGCCAGCTGCCCTGAGCTCTGGCCAGCACCAAGGGCCTCTCCCCAGCCCAGCCCAGCCGGCTCTGGCCCCACAGCTCTGCTCAGCCCAGGCTGCTCTGGCCACTGGCCCCACGGCCTCAGCCCCTGCCAAGGGCACAGCAGCAGCTGCAGCTGCCACAGGACTCAGCCCCAGCCATGGGGGAAGGTGCTTGGCCAAGGCCAAAGGAGGCTCCCTGGCTGCCCTGCTCCCCTCGGGCTGAGGTGCTGAGAGCTCTGCAGCCCCTGCTGCCATCCCATCTGCCCAGGGCAGCACAAGAGCTGCGGCCTTGGGGCCCTCCAGAGCTGCCCCTGCTCCAGGCCCAGGGCCCATGCCAAAGCTGGGGCAGCCACAAAGCTGTGCCCATTTCTGTTCATTGCTGCTCTGATGGGGATGGATCCTCAGCCACTTGAACGCTGGTGATGAATTTTGTTCCTCCAGAGGCCTCTTCTCTCTTGAGCTCTTCACTTCAGGAATTCCAAGATAAAAGCTCATAAACATTTGTTCAAAACACCTGAAAAGTCCATAGGAATAATTTAAATTTTCAATTCTTCTGTGATTAATTAGACACATTTAAGAAGTATATTCAAAGTGAATATATTGTAATGGAAAAAATGCAGAGGGAACTGTTTTGTCCTGTTGTCTTTTCCTGTTTATGGATTGAAATCATCAATGTTCAAGCTCTATTAATGTCCACCACCTTCTAATGCATTCTCAACAGATATGAAAATCAACACCCTTTATGGCTGACAATCAAGAAAACTTTGTCCCCTTCACCTCTCCACCAATTCCCTCATCCAACCCCTGGCGCTCCTATGGATCAGGAATGGTGTGGCCAGCAGGAGCAGGGCAGTGATTCTTCCCCTGTGCTCAGCACTGGTTGGGCAGCACCTCGAGTGCTGTGTCCAGTTCTGGGCACCCCCGAATTTAGGAAGGACATGGAGGGGCAGGAGCGTGTCCAGAGAAGGGCAACAAGGCTGGTGATGAGTCTGGAGCACAGGTCCTGTAAGGAGTGGCTGAGGGAGTTGGGGTTGTTTATCCTGGAGAAGAGGAGGCTCAGGGGAGACCTCATCACTCTCTACAACTCCCTGACTGGAGGGTGCAGCCAGGTAGGACTCGGGCTGTTTTCCCAGGGAAGAGTGACAGGACAAGAGGACACAGCCTTAAGCTGCACCAAGAGAAGTTTAGGCTGGACACTCCAAAATATTCTTCAGAGAAAGGGTGATTTGGCATTGGAATGGGCTGCCCAGGGACGTGGGTGAGTCACCGTCCCTGAAAGTGTTTCAGGAAAGACTGGATGTGGCACTCAGTGCCATGGTCTGGGTAACAAGGTAGTGTTGGGTCCCAGGTTGCACTTGATGCTCTCCAAGGTCTTTTCCAGCCTGACTGATTCTCTAATGATTATGACACTCCAGGGCCCTAGGGAAGCAAGGGGCCATTGTGACACTGCAAGACCTGGTGGCACTAAGAGGACCATGGTGACACTGTGCACAACATGGCAGCACAGAGCCAAGGGGCCATTGTGACACTGTGGGGCTGAATGGAAGCAAGGAGTCCATGGTGACAGTCTGGGTCCAGGCTGGAACCACAGAGGCCACTGTGACCCTGCAGGGCCTTGTGGAACCATGCAGAGCATTGTGACAGAGCAGGACCTGGTGTCATGATGGGGCCATTGTGACACTGCAGGGCCCCATGGAACCAAGGGGCCAGTGCTGCTTCTCAGGGACTCCTGGAATGAAGGAAACATGTTTGACACCGTGGTGGCCCTTGGGACCAAGAGGCCATTGTGACACTGTGGAACCAAGGAGAGCATTGCTGCACTGCCAGACCTCATGGAACCAAGGATCCATTGTGACACTGCAGGGCCCAAGGATCCAAGGGACTTCGTGACACCAAGGGGTCCCATGGAACCAAAGGGACATTGTAACACTAGGAGGCCTCATGGAACTGTGATGACACCAAGTTGTCTGGGAGTGTTGATCTGCTGGAGGGTAGGAGGGCTCTGCACAGGGCCCTGGACAGGCTGGATCCAGGGCCCAAATCCAACAAGGTGAGGTTTAACAAGTCCAAGTGATGGGTCCTGCACTTTGGCCACATCAACCCCTGCAGCACTACAGGCTGGGGACAGAGTGGCTGGAGAGCAGCCAGGCAGAAAGGGACCTGCAGGGACTGATGGACAGCAGGCTGGACATGAGGCAGCAGTGTGCCCAGGTGGCCAAGAAAGCCAATGGCTCCTGGCCTGGATCAGGAATGGTGTGGCCAAAAGAAGCAAGGCAGTGAATCTTCTCCTGTGTTCAGCACTGGTTGGGAAGCACCTCGAGTGTTGTGTCCAGTTCTGGGCCCCCTGAAGTGGGCAATAGAAAGAAATTTGTATCAGGAAGAGTAAAGAAAGTAAAGGTGAAGCAAAGGAAAATGCTCAGGGCAGACTGGGGGGTGGCTGCCAGGCAGCCCTGGCTCTGAGCAACAGCGTCTGCAGTGGCACAGGAAACTCCCAGCTGATGGGAACAAACTTTCTGGCTGAGTGCAGAGGCCAGGACAAAGCTGAGTGCTTTCCCTGGTGTCCCCCAGCCCTTGCTGGCCCCAGGGGCTGATGGCATTTGTGCTCCCTCAGGTTCATGTCCCCACAGCACCAGCATGGGGGTGCTCCCGCCTGCTGTGTGCAATGCAAACAGGGGCTGCTGAGCCAGTGCTGCCGTGTCTGTGCCTGCAAGGATGGGGCACCTGTGTGAGCTGGGGGAGAGGCCAGGGCTGCAGAGGGGGGATGTTGTTGGCAGCTCCATCAGGACGCTCTGGGACGCTGCCCTGGGCTGTGCAGCGCACTGGGGATGGATCAGCCCCTGCTCTGCTGCTCCTTCCCGTGTGCCCCAGGGCCCTTGCAGAGCCCCAGCCATGCTGTTTGCCCCCAGCCTGCCCACGGCCAGCCTGGGGCTGCTCACGGGGGTTTTCTGTGCTGAGCATTGGCCTGGCCGTGTTCTTGAGAGAGCCTGGGCAAGGAGCCTGGAGCCCCCAGGGCCTGGCCTGAGGCGTCAGCGCTGCCCCAGCAGTGCCCATGGCCTGTCCCTGCTGCAGCCCCGGCACTGCCACCCCCAGGGCTGTGCCCGGCCCCGAGAGCACTCAGGCCCTGCAGCAACACCAGGGCCACCAGGGCAGCGGGGCAGGGCCACGGCAGCAGCACTGGCAACACCAAGTGCTGCTGCTGCTGCTGGGCACAGCTGCTGGGCCAGCACTGATCTGCCCCAGCTCTGCACACAGACATTGCTGCTGCAGCTCCAGAGAAGGCAACAAAAGGGCATCTCTGCAGAAAACTCTGCTGGGAGATCCTTTATTCCTTTAAAGCACCGAGAGCAGCCCCTCATTGCACAGTCTGTGGCCACAGGGAAGTGGAGAGAAACAAAATGAGAATGGCAAGACAAAATGACATTCATTGTGGACAAGATGAAAAAGTAAAAGAAAAAAAAACCCCACAAATAAACAACAGAAAATATCAAAAAAATGCTTTTTTTAAAGTGATTTGCAAAATTGGCCAGCAGTTTAATGTTCTGAAAGCATCCAGTCATCAGTCTCCACACTGCAGCCTTGAGCTCCTGGGTGCCTCATGGCTGTAGTTGATGAGTGGGGTTCAGGGCTGGAGGCAAAACCGAGTACAGAACTGACAGGGCCGATCCAGGGATGGGGATGGAGATGGAGGGCTTCAGGTAGCAAACCTGACAGTGCTGACAAACAGGGAGACCACGGCCAGGTGAGGGAGGCAGGTGGAAAAGGCTTTGTGCCGTCCCTGCTCAGAGGGAACCTCAGAACAGCCGTGAAGATCTGCACATAGGAGAAAACAATGAACACAAAACAACACAATGATAAGCAGGCACTAGCTGGAATGAACACCAGTTCCCTGAGGTAGGATTTGGAGCAGGAGAGCTTGAGGATCTGTGGGATTTCACAGAAGAACTGGCCCAGGACATTGCCATGGCACAGGGGCTGGGAAAATATATTGGCTGTGAGTAGCAGAGCATTGAGAAAGGCACTGGCCCAGGCAGCTGCTGCCATGTGGGCACAAGCTCTGCTGCCCAGGAGGGTCCCGTAGTGCAGGGGTTTGCAGATGGACACGTAGCGGTCGTAGCACATGATGGTCAGGAGGAAATAATCTGTTCCCATGAAGAACAGTAACAAAAAGAGCTGTGCAGCACATCCAGTGTAGGAGATGTTCCTGGTGTCCCAGAGGGAATTGTGCATGGCTTTGGGGACAGTGGTGCAGATGGAGCCCAGGTCGCTGAGGGCCAGGTTGAGCAGGAAGAAGAACATGGGCGTGTGCAGGTGGTGGCCGCAGGCTACGGCGCTGATGATGAGGCCGTTGCCCAGGAGGGCAGCCAGGGAGATGCCCAGCAAGAGGCAGAAGTGCAGGAGCTGCAGCTGCCGCGTGTCTGCCAATGCCAGCAGGAGGAAGTGCCTGATGGAGCTGCTGTTGGACATTTCCTATGATACCTTGGTGCGGGGATCTGTAAGAAAAGTAATCATGGAATAGTTGGGTTTGGAGAGGACTTGAAATATCCCAGCACAGCCTGGGGGCACTTTCCCCCCACTGCCTGCCCAGGGCTCTGCTGCCTGGAGCTGTCCCTGCCAGCAGCTGCTTCCCTGTGCCCAGGGCTGGGCCCTGCCAGTGCTGCCAGAGCCCAGCCCAGCCCTGGGGGCTCAGCTCTGCCCTGCAGACCCCTCCCAGCTCAGGCACTGCCCAGGGGCAGCTCTGGCTCTGCAGGCTCTGATGGCAACGTCAGAGCAACCTTGCGTAGGCTGGAAAAGCAACACTGATGCTGCCTCTAAAAGACCCTGTGATGATTCCTGTAACTGCCTCGTTTATTCAGATCTGAGAGACAATTTTTTTATTTTTCTCAGCCTGAATTGAGAGATGAATATCTATGAGCAATTTCCCATCCAGGCAAACAAGAGCAGTACATTAAAAAAGCAGGAATTCCTCTTTCATGAAGCCCCTGCCTTGCTGTGCTCCCTGTAAAATCTGCTTGGAAATGTTCTGCAGTTAAATGTCATGCTGGGAGCAGTCCTGAACAATGCAGCATCCTCACCCCACAAGGAGAACACTTCCAAGCCTGACCAGCTCTCTCCTCCCACCCAGATCTTGTCCCCCAGTGCTGGGAGCAGCTGCCAGGGCTGGCTGAGAGCTGTCCCTGGCAGGCAGCAGAGTCCCTGCCCCAGCACAGCGCCCTGGGCTGCAGGACCCTGCTCTGCACGACAGCCCTGGGCACCCCTGGCTGCTCTGCACAAGAGACAATCAGAGAATGTACTCACAGGCTCTGCAGGCATTGGCATGTTCCAGCTTTAGGAGATGGCTCCAGGAGCTGCAGCTGCATTGTCCTGCAGCCAGAGGTTCCTGTGCCAAGGGCTGGCAGTGATTGTGCCCCAGGCACTTCTCAGCACCTTCCCAGCCCTGACTGATTGAAGCTCTCTGTGCCTCTGTGCTGTGCCCGGGCTGGCTGCAGGCAGTGCCCCAGCCCTGCTGGGCTGGCAGAAGAGCTGCTCATCAAGAGAAATGTGCTTTTGAAGCTCTTCTTGCTTACCAGGAGCTGCCTCTGTGCCAGGAGCCCAGCCCAGCTCAGCAGCACAGACACAGCACAAGGACTTTAATGAGCCTCTGGGGCTTTGTGCTCAGGCCCTGAACATCAGTCCCTGAGAGGGAGCTGAAGAAACCTCTCCAGAACTCCAAGGCAGAATCCAACTCCAAAGTTTCTTGGACTTTTAATGGGTCCCACTGAGAGACACGACTGAGAAAGTGTCCCCAGGCCCCAGGCAGAGCAGAGAACTGCAGGCAGTGATGACAGGTGGGGACAAAGAGAAGCCAAGTCTTGGTGCCCTGGGCCACAGCAGGGTCTGTGCCACCAAGGGCTGGGAGGAGACACCTTGTCCTGAGGCCCTGGGGCCTCCTGGCACAGCCCCAGCCAGGCTGGGCACTGTCAGCCCCTTGTCCTGCCCTCAGCATCCCCCCCTAGCCCACATCCCAGTGGCCTCAAGGATCTGCTGGAAGGAGTCCCTGGGGAGCCTTGCTCAGCAATGGCCCTGGGGGCTCCTGAATGCTCCCTGCAGGGACTGCAGGTTTTTCAAAGGACTTTGGCTTTGGCTTTTGCCTTGGAGTCTCTGAGAGGTTTGTGCAATCATGGCCTCCAATTATCTGCTGTAATTAGTCCCTGGAGAGGCTTTGTCAGTAACAACACTCAGTGGGACTCAATAATACTTCATGGTACTTCAGTTATTTTAAAGTACTTGGTATTTCCATTTTGATACAGACTCTGTGAGAGGTTTGTGCAATCATGGTCCCAATTATCTGCTTTAATGAGTCCCTGGAGAGCTTTGTACTGACACTCAGTGGAGCTCATTAATGCCTTGAGATACTCAAGGTTTTTAAGGGACTTTATGGATTTAAGAATACTTTTAGGTACTTTTAAGGATTTTTCTTCCCACACTGAATCTCTGAGAGGTTTTTGTGCCATCCTGGCCTCCAAATCTGTCCTTCAAGGAGTCCGTGAGGACTCTGTGTTGGGTATCTTACCCCTCTTTTGTTTTACAACAAAGATTGAGCTAAAAGAATTGTGTAAAACTTTCTTAAAGCTTCCAAACAAACATGGGACAATTGACAATGCAACAACAGCCACTAAGAGAATTAATAGTCCTGTTTTAGGTAGACATCATCCAACCCTTTAGTCCCTTGGATTGAAAGAGTTTATTGAACCAGTCTTTGTTTTCCACTTGAAGCTTCTTGACCCTTCCTTCAGTACCTGAATGCTCTTGTGGATTGACTCACTGTGGCTGGAGAGGTTCATGCAACACATGCCCTCAGAGTCTACACAGCCATGCCCATGTGCCCAGAGTAAAAACTCTATGGCTGTTCTGCAAGGTGGCATGTCTGATGGTCTCTATGTCTGAGAGCAGGCCACTCAATGTGAGGGAGGTAGCATTGGTTTGCTTACTTAACAGGCACCCAAGATGGTCTAATTGTCCTAAAGCTTTAGCTGCAGCCACCCAAGGTAGTCCAAACTGGGGGTGCTACCATCTGATACCTGGATTAAAGCTTTCAAAGCCATCTCTTTGGTATCATCCAATACTTCTCTGGAGATACCTGCTGCTTGCTCATCTGGTTGGCTGTGTTGTCCTTCTCCAGCTAGATGATTGATTTTCAATTCCGCCCTTTCCACATTATTAGCATAGTCTGCTATTAATTGATTTATTAAACACTTCCATCCCCTTTCCCACAGGGTATATTCTGTAGGTGACAACAACATGGTCATAATATATTTTAAATCATAGGGAGTTAAGACATGCTGTTAACATTACCCTCATTAGGCCATTAAAACAAGCTAAGTCCTTCCTATGGTCTTTAGCTGCTCTACACAGATCCTTGATTTCCTTGTCAGCCAATGGCTGATAGCTGGGATTCTGCCTCCTTCTTTCATAACATACAGGGGAAACAAGGAGTTTTTAGACTATTTGCCAGTCTTCTTCCTTAACTGGAGGCATGGCCCAGGGTGGAGAGGATGATTGACAGTGGGGCATCACCTGCGGTTGTGGGGGTGGAGCCTGGAGGTTCATTCAGGGCAGAAGAGAAGGTTGTGGTAGCAGGAAGTGGAGGAGCCAAGATGGAGGGAGGATGGTTGGGCTCCCGAGCCACATTCAGGCTCCTTCCATCTTGAGTCTCCAGGGCATGATGCTCCAAGACCGCGTGGCCATTGCCATCTTGGACCATTGTGGAAGGTCTAAGAAAGGCAGGTTTGAGGGGAGGTCCCAAGTCAGGAGTGACCAATGGATTGAGTTTTCAACACGTTGCTTGCTGGTGAAAGGTATCAAGGATGGCGTGGAAGATGGGGAGCATGCAGGGTGCAATACGGTCCCTTTTGATCGAAAGGTTGTACAATTTAACTCCCACTGAGTCCCAAAATTCAGTGGTATGGATTTCGTCAGCAGAGGAGTCTGGAAAATTTTTAATGATCCACCTCATGATTGATTTTAATTTGTTCTTTGAAAATATTATGTCATGATCAGTGATAATTAAAGCATCCATATATGCTCCTTTCTACTTTGCACATCTGGCTGCCCATTTTGCTCTTTCTCTGCCTTATGGGGAAGAGCCACCGGAACACCCCAAATCAATTATGGGACGTGGGTGCATATTGTAAAAACACAGTGGCCAAATGGGCAATAAATTTCTTGCATTTCCCCAAACCCACCTACACTCCTATGCAGGTTAAACTGTCGTTGTCCCTGCTGATCCTGGCCAAGGTCCCTTGAAGAAACGATGGATCTTCCAGGCCCGGCATAATCCAAAATCCCAGGGAGCACTGGCCTATCCATCAGCTAACCCCAGCTGACGTGACTGACACAGGGAGCCCCGAGTGTCATGGTCCCTGTTTGGGCGCCAAATGTCACAATGAGGGTGGCTGCAACAAACCTCTCTGGTTCCCTGACTTCAGGGCGAGGTTGGCAAAAATGAAAAGGAGCAGGATCAATCAATGGAGTTGTTTAAAAGGAACTTTAATAAGAGGGTGAAAATCAGTAAACAGGAAGAAGTCGAGCACAGTATGAGGGGCAGGATCCAAAGCCCTGAGACAAAGGG
>WSPJ01000179.1:0-29533 GCA_009764595.1 Geothlypis trichas
GGGGGTCCTTGAGCCCAGGAAAGGGGAGCCCAGGGTTTCCCAAAAAGGAGAGATCAGGGTGGGGACACCTGGGATGTTCGGGAAGGAAGAGTTCAGGGCGTCTCTGGTTTTGCACAAAGGTGGGGATGGGAAAGGCAGGAACGGGGGTCCAAAGCATTCCAGGACATCCCAGGGTCAAGCCCATGGGCATTCTGGAGGCTGGGAGCCATGAGATGGCTGGGAAAAGGGGAGCAGGGGGTCCTGATGTCCAGAAATGGGGAATTCAGGGGGGTCCCTGTGCAGGATAAGGGGAGCAGGGGGATCCCGGTGCCGGCAGTGCCAGTTCAGGGTCCCGGTTCTGGGGGTCCCACTCCCCCCTGGCCCCCCAGGAGCGCCCCCAGCCCCAGCGCTGGAGCCATCGCGCTGCTCCCACTCACTCCCAGTATGATCCCAGTGTGATCCCAGTATGATCCCAGTAGAACTCGGTCACTTAGAAGCTGCTCCCAGTATGATCCAAATTGCTCCCAGTTATTCTTTAGTATGATGCAATTTGCCCCCAGTACAGTTCCAGTTGCTCCCACTTTGATCCAGTGTGTTCCCAGTTCTCCCAGTGACCCCAAGCATAGCCCCAGTAACTCCCAGTATGACCCTGGTATGATTCCAGTCTCTCCCAGCAGGGTCCCAGTCACTCACACTTGCTCCTAGTGCCCCCAGCATGCTCCCAGTCACCCCCAGCACATTCCCAGTGGCTCCCAGTGTTGTCCCAGTCACCACCTGCATGGTCTCAGGCACTCCCAGTATATCCCAGTTGCCCTGAACATTCTTGTAGTCAATCCCAGGCACTCACAGTACATCCCAGTTGCCCTGAACATTCTCGTAGTCATTGCCAGGCACTCCCAGTTACCTCAGCATGGTTCAGCTGCCCCCAGTTTTATCCCAGTCACTGCCAGTCCATCCCAGTTTTCACCTGCATGCATCCTGTCATTCCCAGTTGCTCCCAGTTCCTCCCAGTGTGTTCCCAGCTGGCTCCCAGCATGGGCCCAGTAGCTCCCAGTAACCCCAGTCAGGGTCCATGGACAGCCACTATAATCCCAGTATGATCCCAGTCACTCCCAGTATGATGCCAGTGGCCCCCAGTGTGATCCCAGTTGCTCCCTGTCAATGCCAGCATGATCCCAGTAGCCTCCACTATGATCCCAGTGGCTCCCAGTCTCTCCCAGTATATCCCAATCACCCCCAGCATGCTCCCAGTCTCTCCCAGTTCCTCCTAGTTTCTTTCAGCATGATTCCAGTTGCTTACAGCCACTACAGTCAATCCCAGTATGATCCCAGTCACCCTCAGTGTGATCCCAATCTGAGCCAGCATGGACCCAGCTGCTCCCACTGTCATCCCAGTATGATGCCAGATGTTGCCAGAATAGTCCCAGTTGTTTCCAGTTCCTGCCAGTATGATCCCAGTTGTCCCTAGAATAGTCCCAGTCCCTCTCAGCACAGTCCTACTCACTCCCAGTTGCCCCCAGCATGGTTCCAGCTGTTCCCACTGTGGTCCCGATTCCTCCCAGCATGGTCACAGACACTCCCAGTATATCCCAGTGTGGCCAGTAAAGTTCTGGTTTCCTCAGAATTATCTCAAGTCTTTCCTAGTTACTCCCAGTTGCCTCCAGCATGATCCCAGTTTCTGGCAGTTGCCCAAACTGTGGTCCCAGTTGCTCCCAGTATGATCCCAGTGTCCCTAGTGTTGTCCTTAGTCCCCTCAAGATGGTTCCAGTACCTTCCAGTTGATCCCAGTTGCTCCCAATGTGCCACATTTTCCTCCCAACATGGGCCCAGTAGCTCCCAGTACCCCCCAGTCAGGATCCATTCTCACCTGCTGGAATCCCAGCAGCTCCCAGGATGATCCCAGTTGCACCCAGTCCACACCAGTATGGTTCCAGTCAGCTCCAATATGACCCCAGTCACTCCCAGTCACTCCCAGTATGATTCCAGTCATGCCCAGAGTGACCCCCTGTCACTCCCAGTGTAGGCCCAGTTGCTCCCAGTCACCTCCAGCATGGTTCCAGTCATGGCCAGCACCTTTCCAGTCACTCCCAGTCTGGTTTCAGTAGGATCCCAGTCATTCTCAGATAATCCTAATACTTTCCCAGTCTCTCCCAGTATGACCCCAGCATGGGCACAGCTGCTCCCATTATCATCCAGTGTGGTTCCAGTTGCTCCCATTTACCCCCACTGTGGTTTCAATCACTCCCAGCGTATTCCAGTTACTCCCAGCAGGTTACCAGTTAGTCCCAGTTGTCCTCAGTTGCTTCCAGCCTGATCCCAGTTGCTCACAGCCACTCCCAGTCACCCTCAGTGCAGTCCCTGTTGCTCCAAGTATGACCCAGTATAATCCCAGTTTCCCCCAGCATGGTTCCAGTTGCTCCCTGTTCCTTCCAGTGTGATCCCAGTTGAACCCAGTGGTCCCTTGTATCATCCCCATCACTCCCCATATGATCCCAGTTTCTCCCAGCATGGTCCCAGTCATGCCCAGTTGCCCCCCGTGTAGACACAGTCACTCCCACTCACTCCCAGTTGCCACCAGCAAGGGGTCCCAGTTCTCCCCAGCATAGTCTCTGTTGTTCCCAGTGTGTTCCCAGTCATCCCCAGTATGGTTACAGACACTCCCAGTATATCCCAGCTGCCCTCAGCATGTCCATGGTCCTTCCCAGATACTCCCAGTGATCCCAGGAAGGTGCTTGTAACCCCAGTATGATCCCAGTCACACCCAGTATATCCCAGTTGCCTCCAGCATGCATCCAGTCATTCCCACTTCCTCCAGTTCACTTGCAGCAAGATCCCAGTTTCTCTCAGTTGCTCCCACTAGCCCAAAGTGTGATCCCAGTTGCTCCCTTTCAACACCAATAGGAGCCCAGGAACATTCAGTATGATCCTTGTCACATGCAAGCACTCCCAGTATGGTCCCAGTGTAATCCCAGTTATGTCAAATCACTCCCAATATGATCCCAGTATAATCCCAGTAACTTCCAACCACTCCCAGTATGGTCCCAGTTGCCTCCAGCTACATAAACCCAGTCAGTCCCAGTTGATGCCATTTTCTCCCAGCGTGCTTCCAGTCAGGCCCAGTATGGGGATGATGTGCAGGGCGTGCTCTCAGTCACTCTCAGACACTCCCAGTATTAGTCCAGTCCCTCCCAGTATGATCCAGAGATGACCCCAGTGTGCTCCCAGTAACTGCGAGTATAAACCAGTTGTGCCCCACATGGTTCCAGTTGCTCCCTCACTTTTGTTCCAGTCTCTCCCAGTCTCTCCCAGTGTACCCCAGTTCCTTCCAGCACATTCCCAGTCACTCCCAGTTTCTTCCAATCTTATCCCATTTGCTCACAACCACTCCCAGTCAGCCTCAGTGTAGTTGGACTCACTGCCAGTATAATCCCAGCCACCTCCAGCATGGTTCCAGTTCATCCCAGTATAAGCCCAGTCATTTCCAATGACCTCCAACATGCACCCAGTGACTTTCAGGTCCTCCCAGTTGCTCCCAGCTTGATCCCAGTTTCTCACAGCTGCTCCCTGTCATCCTCACCGTGACTCCACACCCTCCCAGTATATCCCATTTGCCTCCTACATGGTTTTATTTCCCCCCCCCCACAGGCTCCTACTCACTCCCAGTATGATCCCAGTGCAATCCCAGTACAAACCAGTCCCTCCCAGTGATGCCACTCCTGGCATCCCTCCAGCCTTCTCTGCATTTCCCCTCCTGGATCTCCCAAGAGGAGCCCCAAGGGCTGGCAGTCCCCAGCCAGGGTCCCCAGCAAGCCCCAGTTTTGATGTGCAGCTCCCAGTTTTCCCAGTTTGCCTCTCTTTTTGCCCAGGCCGGTTCCCCCCACCCAGGGTTGTGAGGGTTTGTGTGTGTTGGCAGGGCTGTGTGTTATGGAGGGAATTTGGGTGGGTCTTGGGGGAGATGGGAAGGGGTTTTGTGGTTTTTGGGGACATTTATGTTGCAGGGAGTGGTTTGGGATGTCCTAGGCAGGAGCTGTGGGGTGGTTTGAGGGGTTCAGGAGTGGCTGTGGGGTTGGGAGAGGGTTTTTGGGTGGTCGTGACCCCGCCAGAACCCCAAAGCTGCCACCAGACCCCACCCCACAAGATACTGCCAGGGGTCAGGGGCTCCATGTTGGGGTTCATCCTCCTGGTAATGCAGGAGAAGGTGAGGGGTGGTCCCCAGGGGCTGTGTGTGTCCCCCAGAGCATGTGTGACCCTCCCATCCTGGTGTCCCCTCCTTGTCCCTCCCCACAGGGCTCCTGCCCCAGCTCTTGCTCCCCCAGAGGGAATTTGGGGAGGGGGCAGAGGGGGTGCACAGCCCCCACCAGGGGATGACCCCGGCCCAGCCCCTTTGTTCAGCACCAAGCTGGGCTCGGGGCTGCAGGAGGAAGAGGCTGATGGGAAGCAGATCCTGCAGCTGGGACAGTGCTTGGGGTCAGGGCAAGGTCCTGCCCTGCACACCTGGCTCAGGTGTGACCCTGTCCCGGCAAGGGAGCGGGACATTCCCATCCCCACGGATCAGGGCTGGGAGCAGCACTTGGAGCACAGACATGGAAATACTGGGAGCGACTGGGAGCACACTGAGGGCTACTGGGAACAACTGGGAATGATGGGTGTGTGCTGGGGGCAACTGGGATATACTGGGAATGAAAGAGATCATGATGTGGGTGACTGGAACCATGCTGGGGCAACTGAGGTGACTGAAAATGAGCATGCTGGGGGCAACTGGGATGTACTGGGAATGTCTGGAACCATACTGGAGGGGACAACAGTGGAACAGCTGGGACCATGTTGAGGGGGAAACTGGGCGCAGCTGGGAGTGACTGTGTCTATACTGGGGGCCACTGAGATCATACTGGCAGAGACTGGGACTATACTGGGGCAAGTGGGTGCAACAGGGATTGTACTGGGAGGAATTTGGGAGCAAATGGAACCATGCTGGAGGCAACTGGGACAATACAGATGAAGACTGGGATCCCACTGGGAGTGAGTACAAGCATGCTGAGGGCAGTTAGGACCATGTTGAGGACTCCTGCGATTCACTGGGAGCAACTGGAACTGCACTGAGGCTGACTGGGAATCATGCTGGAATCAACTGAGATGAAGTGGGAGTGACTGGGAGCATGCTGGGGACAACTGGGATATACTGAGTGAGACTGGGAGTCACTAGGATCATACTGGGAGTGACTGGAAGCACGGCAATGGCCTGGGCTGGGTGATGTGGGGCCTCAGGGAGCGCAGGGAGCACTTTAACACTGTGGGGCCTGATGGAACCAAAGGGACATGGTGACACTCTGGGCCTGCCCTGGCTGTGGGGTGTTTCAGGGGCCCTGGGGTGCCCAGGGCAGCAGAGCAGAGCCCCTGGCTCAGGGGCAGCAGCTCCCCAGGACACCCTGGGCAGGCCGGGTGGCAGGGGATGCCCAGGGAGAAGAGGAAGCCAAGGCCCAGCGCCCCAAGGGTGGCACCGGCTGAGAAATGGGGCAGGAGGGAGAGGCCAATGCTGGCACAGTGCCAGGGCTACCCAGCACTGAGCCAAGGCTGTGTGACATCACAGGGGCAGTGTGACATCACAGGGGCTGTGTGACATCACAGGCGGCTGTGTGACATCACAGGGGCAGTGTGAGGTCACTGGGGAGGTCACTCTGCCCCGGCCCCCCTCACAGCTCCCCCCAGAGCAGTCCAACCCTGCTCGTGCACAGCGGGGTCCCCTGTCCCCCCGGGTCCCCCCGCCCCCGGCCCCGCAGCCTCCCCCAGAGGATGTTCCACGAGATCGACCCCAGAGCCTGACACGGGGACGGGGGGCCGGGGCCCTGCGGGTGGCACAGGGGGACAGGGACCCCCCGGCAGCGTCCCCGTGTCCCCCAGGGCCAGAGCCTGGGCCAGGGCTCCTTCACCCTGTTACCAACGAGGCCTTGAGAGCGCTGAAAAAATCCCCAGCAAGGGATCAGCAAAAACCAGATTGAATATTAAGGGACAGCAGCACAAAGTTCCTTGGCAAGAGTCACTCTGCTCCTGAGTGGACACTTCAGGCACACTAAGGAAACAAAGCAACGACAAAACAAAACAAAATCCAGGCAACCAAACCAGAAATGAACTGAGAACTGTCCCTGTTTGTGTGTGTGACACAACAAAAGGAAGGGCAAGGATAAAAGGAATATGACCTAAAACTTAACAGAGCTAAAACTTCACAGGACTTAACTTATACCTTAACCTTAATTGATACCTTCAACTTCACAATTTAGCAAAGCAACAACACTTAACAGTATTTAATCTAGTTTATAACCTATGACTATGCAATTAAACACAGGAATAACACTTAAAATGTTTAACTTAGCTAATGGACATATATTACACATATCAACTTAGGAAAAGAACAATTCTTAGCAGCATTTAAATTCACTTAGACCTCATGACTTAACCTCACTTACAGGACTGACTGACTCAGCTATCCAAGGCACTCAAACCCCTCAGAGAGCAGCATTTCTGCCACATTTCCCCAGCACAGGCACTCCTGTGTGCACACAGACACAAAGAGTCAGTGCAAGGCACCTGGGAGAAATTCCCCTGAGGGCAGGAAATGCTCCCTGGGGATCCTTTGGCATCTCCCCAGCAGTGGGTGAAGGGTTGAGCCTGGAGGAGTGGGGGGATCGGCCCAGGCTCCGTCGTTGTTGGGGATCCCCGAGTGCAGCAAACGGGAGAGTTCCCGGCTGGGAGAGGCCCCACTCAGAGGGAGTGGCTGGCCCAGGAGAGCTCCAAGGGCTCCTTTTGGAGCGCTGTTTGCAGGGCCCCAAGAGAGGGGCTTCAGTCCCAGCCATGGTTCATCCTGGCCGCACTGGGCACCAACAGCTTTCTTTGGCAGTGTGAGAACAGGGATGTTGTGCCACGGAGGGAACAAAAGCAGTTCCCAGGGCTGCTCCTGCAGAAAGCAGGAGCTGGTTGGGCAGCAGCAGTGGCTGGAGCAGACAGTGTTTGTGATGAGCTGCAGAGGAGCTGAGCCCAGGGGCTGTTGGCCAAGGCCGAGCCCCAAGGAGCATTTCTCAGCTGGCAGGGCGGGCTGAGAAGGGGAGGGGGGAATGCAGCAGCACAGGGCCCATGGAACCAAGGGACCATTGTGACACTGTGGGGCCCTGTGAGACCAAGGGACCATTGTTACACTGTGGGGCCTCATGGAACCAAGGGGATGGTACCGACGCTGTGTGGCTCCATGGAATGTAGGGATCATTGTGCCACTGAGAGGCCCCATCAAACCAAGGGTTCATTTGTGACACCAGGGGGCCTCATGGAACAATGGAGGCCATTGTGACACTGTGAGGCCTCATGGAACCAGTGAGACCATTGTGACCCTGGGGGTCCCCACAGAACCAAGAGGATCATTTTGATACTGTGGGGCCTTGTGAAACCAAGAGGCTTTTGTGACACTGCAGGGCTGCATGGAACCAAAGGTCCATTGTGACATTGCAGGACCTGATATCATCAATGGTCCACTGTGACACTGCGGAGCCAAAGGAGACCATTGTGACACTGCAGGGCTGCATGGAACCAAGGGCCCATGGTAACATTGGGGAACCCCATTGAATCAAGGGTTCATTGTGACACTGCAGGGCTGCATGGAACCAAAGCTCCAGGGTGACACAGAGGGGCCTCCTGTCATCAGTGGTCCATTGTGACACTGTGGAACCAAAGGATACCATTGTGACACTGCAAATCCCCAGGGTCCAAAGGTCCATTGTGACATTGCAAGGCTCATGCAACGGAGGAGTCACTTGACATTGTGGGGCCTGGGGAGCCAGGGAGACCATTGTGACACTGCAGGGCCTCTTGGAATCAGTGGGACCCTTGTGACACTGTGCGACCCCATTAAACCAAGGGTCCATGGTGACACTGCTGGACCCCTTGAAATCAAGTCACCATTAGGACACTGCAGGGCCCCATGGATCCAAGGCACCATTGTGACACTCTGGGGCCCCATAAAATCAAGGGGACACAGAACAGATCGGGCTGGTTTGGCCTCCCAGGGGCTGCCTGACTGGTCCAGTTGACCTTGGCATGTTGAGGGTCTCTTCTTTTTTGCTGCTGAAACACTGGGGCTCCGTGCTTTCCTTTCCACTGGAAAAGAACTGTCCTTCTCCTCCAGGCACCCATGGACCGAATTGGGATTTCACCTCCAAACTGCCTTATGTCCAGGGATTGTTCACATAGGAATATTGCCATGACAAGTCTGGTTGGCAACGGTTTCACAAGGGTCAGCTCTAATCTGTCCCCAAAACATTTGTGAAGGCTGCGTGCTTTCCTTCCTATGGGAAAGAACTGTCCTGCTTCTCCAGCCACCCATGGGTGAGATTGGGCTTCAATCTCCACAATTCCCTATATCCAAAGACTGCTCCTAGACAAAATCTACCATTCCTGACAACTCTGGCTGGCCATGGCCTAGCGAAGGTCTCCAAAGACTGGGGCTCTGTCCTTTTCTTCCTATGGAAAACAGCAGACTTCTAGTCCAGGTGTCCATGGCCAGAATTGGGATTTCCACCTCCAACATTCCCTGTTGTGACTGACTGGAGGAGATTTTTGGCTGGAAACATTTCATGTATGCAGGAGGAAAGGGCAGGTCCAGCCTTGCCCAGCCCTGGAACCCCAGCCCTGCCCTGCCCTGGAACCCCAATCCCCCCAGAGCCTCTATCCCAGCCCAGCAGTGGCTGCCAGTCCCTGGCACAGCACAGGCAATGCTCCACAGCCACCTCTGCAGCCCCAGCCCAGCTCCTGAGGGACCAAATGAGCCCAAGCCCCACCTGGGGGAAGGGCCCAGGAAGACCAAGGGGTATTGAAGGCTGACCACAAGGCAAGCACACATCTTGACCCTGCATCCTCTTGGAATTTCCATCTGAACACTGCTGGAATGCAGGAGTTGGTAGCTGTGTGTGTGCTTCTCTGTATCTTTTTTGTCTTTCTCTCTTTCTATGTCTTCTTCTTCTGTCTCTGTGCTCCTGCAAATTTTGATTAACATTAAATTGAGCAGGCTTAGAGGTTTGTGAAGTTGAATGGGCCAAGTCAATGTTTTGAGAAGTGTTTATTGTTGATTGAATGCCTGTTGTAGTTTGACATAAGAAGAATTTTAAAAAGTAATACAAAAGCTTTTTGTGTAACTGACAATCTGTTAAACCACTAAGATACTGAACACGCCTCTGGTTAACACAAATATTAAAGATGAAAAAACCCAGGAACCTCCTCTTTCTTTTCCAGTCAACAAAGAAGTAGTGATCCCCGGACCCATCTCAACCAAACCAAACCAAACCAAACCAAACCAAACCAAACCAAACCAAGCAACCCTGCCATGGGCTGAGCCCCTTCCCCCCTCCCCAGGCCGCCCCCTCCCCATCAGCCCCATTCTAACCAAACCAAACCCCAACAACTCCCAAACAGGAAAACAAAAGAGGCTACAAAACCCCAACCAGAACAAAGCCAGCCATTGCTATTAAATTCTTACCATCAAGTTCCCTCCCCGCAACACAAGTCAAACCAAAAACCAATACAACCTACAACCCATACTAAACAACCCTACAACTAAAATTAAACACAACCCAAAAAAACAACCATAAAACCAGTCCTAACACAACCCAAACACAACTTACACCACACGTTGCGGGCAGTTCAAGTGTTAACACTTTCAATACTTCACTCCTACCTTAGGTAAAAGAAAAAAACAAAATACAAACATAAAAACCAAAATACAAGCATATAAGAAAACAACACAAACCATCAAAGTCAGTAAAGAAGAAATTAAATCCCAAGAAAAAAGAAGAAAAAGTACCTTAATCTTAAAACTAAAATCCTCTTAAAAAACTATAAAGATAAAACTCTTTTTCTTTATAACACATTAAACTATTTTAAAAAATTCAAATTAATATCAAACAAAAACCTGCATACTAAAATAAACAAATGTAAAACTAACTGTAATTTCATAAAAAGTTTAAACATGGGAAAAAAAGTAATCCAGTATCCCCAAGAGAAGACCTCTATTCCCAGAGATAAAAATAATTTAAAAAGTAAATAATAAAAACTTTTACCTTTAAATAATTCATCTTTAAAACGATACTCCATAAGGCAACATGACCTGTCAACAAGCTGGGAAAAAGCTTGTAGCAATAAAAACAACTTCTCAAGAACAAAGTTCCCCAGACAGCTGTTATCCATGACAATATTAAGAGTCACAAAAAAAAAAAAAATTCCGCTTGTAAAAAAACTCCACAACTTTAACAAGAAAACTTCTCTCCCTAAGTAAACTAAGAAATAGTAAAGAAACTAGAAATTTTAGGTTTACTTTGTTTACATTGTCAGTAAAAAAAAAAAAAGTTGTAAAGAAAAAAAAGAGTTCTAAAGAGTTTATTTAAATTCTTACAACTTTTTTTTTAAATTTATTTTAAATACTTTTTTCTACATAACCTTTTAAAATTTTATGCCTACTTTACTATTCTCATAATACAATCTCACAATAAAATAAATACGTACATAATTAACTGACAATTAAACCCACCATATCTATCAATCCATTAGTTAGGAAATCTAGGGAATAGAAAAATCCTTAATTAACAAACAAAAACCACTACAATGTCATAATAAACGTTTTGCCAAAATTTCTCCGATTTTCTGAACTTCCCGGGAAAGCTGTTGTTGAAGGAATTGTTTGAGGAGTCAGGGCTTGTGTGTCCTGCTTGGCCCAGCCCAGGCAGGGCTTTCCCAGCCACATCCCACACTCCATTGCCCAGCTGGAGCCGCTGGTGCCTCTGAGTTGTGCTGCCCCAGCCCCAGGGACGCTCTCCTTGTCTGCCCATTCCCCCACGCTCTCTGGGCAGGGATGGCCTCAGTGGGGGCTGCTGACATCCTCAGCACCTTGGAGGCTGCTGCTGAATTTTCCTGCTGCAGAGGCTTGTTCAGCCTTCAGCTCTTGAGTGCAGGAATTCAGTGTCCCGGGGCTCATTAACATTCAGAACAGCTGAACAAGCCAAGCCCAAGGGGATAATTTAATTTAATTTTTCAAATCGCTTGTTCAGCCTCCGGGTCTTCAGTGCAGGAATTCAGTGTCCCAGGGCCCATTAACTTTCAGAATACCTTAACAAGCCAAGGCTCTGGGAATCATTTGATTTCAGTTTTCAAATCATTTGTGGTTAATTTGACCAATTTCAGTAGTGTGTTCAAACAGAATGTATTCTACTTATAGAGACAGTGAGAAAACTTTTTTTAGGTCCTGTTCGGGTTTTATTCCTGTTCATAAATCAATATGTGTAGTCTCCATTTGACACTGAATCCAAGTACCTCCACATGCAGTTTGAATAGATATGAAAATCAAGACCCTTCATGGCTGACAATCAATCACACTCTGTCCCTACCCCCACCCCACCATTTCCCCCATCCAAGCCCTGGCACTCAGAGCAGCCTTGTGCAAATCTGAGCTCCCTCCAGCCCAGGCTGCACCTGCAGCTTTCAGCTCCTTGGCTCCAACTCCCACCTGCTTTCCTTGGAGAAGGAGCTGCCCGAGACACAGAGGGATGTTCATTTCTTGCCAACCAACAAAGCCAAGGGAAGGCACAGCTCCATCAAATGCAAAAGTCATTCTCCTCCCTGGCTCTGCCCTGCCCCTGATCCTCACAGCCTGTCCTGTTTCCTTCATCCCTGCATTGCCAGGGACTCTCTGGGACCAGGGAGCTCTGCTCTGGCTATGGAGGGAGGTCGAAGTGCCACCACTGGAGTGGGAACCACAACTCATCAGGTTTGTGTCCTTTGGGGTCAGGAACTGGTGAGGCTCAGAGGCACAGAAAGTTTCTCTTCAAGGCCCACAGACCACACTTGAAGAGGACACAATTTAATAACAATCACACTCTTCCCTGAGCTATGTGCAACGTCCCAGCAGCATCTGATGAATCCACCATCCACAGGTGACTTCCACACTAAAATTAATTTCTGACAAATGTGGTTCTATGATAAATACAAACACAATTAAATTCTTGTATCAGGATGCTCGTCCTGGAGTGGGAGAAAAACAGCTGGAACAATTCCTGATTTGCAAAGCTGTCAGGGGTGGATGGAGAAGGGAGGTCAGGCTGCTCTTGATGTTGAGGAAATGCTGAAACCAGCCTGACTCATTCCATCTCCTCCTGTCCTGGCTGATCTCCCCTCTTTCCCCTTCCACCCATTGGCTTTTGTCTCCCACCAGGCCCCTGGTGAAGAGCCTGGCTCTGTGTTCTCCATCCCCTCCTGGCTGGCACTGCCAGGCTGGGATGAGGAGCCCCTCAGCCTTCCCTGCTCTGGGCTGGACAAGCCCAGCTCCCTCAGCCTCTGCTCACAGCCCAAGGGCTCCAGCCCCACCTTGGAGGCCCTTCCCAGGCCCTGCTCCAGCTGCCAGACATCTTTCCTGCCCTGGGCAACCCAAACCAGGCCACAGTGACCTGGATAATCCCCATCCTTGATGTCCTGGTCACACAGCCCTGGCCCCTTGTCCCCATGTCAGGCTCTGGGGTGGATCCTGTGGAACATCCTTTGGTGGAGGCTGTGGCTCCAGGTGGGCCGGGGGGATCCCAGGGGACAGGGACCCTGCTGGGCATGAACAGCATTGGACTTGTTGGGAGAAACTGTGAGGGGGAGCTGGGGCAGAGTGACCAACCCAGTGACCTGACACAGCCCTGCTGGGATGTCACACAGCCCCTCTGGGATGTCACAGCCTGCTCTGTGATGTCACAGCCCATCCTCTAATGTCACACAGATGGTCTCTGATGTCACAACCAACTCTGTGATTTCATAGTCTGCTGTGTGATGTCAGAACACTGACCTGTGATGTCACACCTGTGTCTGTGATTTCAGAGAGTCAGTCTGTGATGTCATAACTGCTCAATGACCCCACATGACCCAATCAGTGATGTCACAGCCCACTCTGTCACCTCATGTTACCAGATGATAAATTGCCTACACCAGGTGAGCTGACACCTGGAGCTTGTTCTCCAAAACCCCAAGCCTATGGAAACCACACAATGCCCATTGTGTGAGAAGGGGAACTGGAAGTTCACCAGCCTCAGTGTCCTGCCAGCTCAGCCAGGCTCACGGGAACATTGGGGTCCACGACCACCAGGGACCTCCAAAGAGACCCCTAGGACAGATGGGAAGGGGAAATATGTTAATGATTTTGGGGAAATGATTACCATAAGTATGTTTAGTCGGGGAAAATATGTGTGCACATATGAATATGTGTGCAAAATATAAATATATATATAAATATAACCAGAAACTTTCCTGTTCTCAGCCTGCAGGGCTTTGGGAGGAGCTATCCCCCATGCATGCAGCTGAACAGAGAATGCTGCTTCTCAATACTACATTGGTGTTGAGGAGTTTTCTGTTTTACCGAATTTTTGGTAACACTCCCACTGCCAAGGAAAGCTCTGTCTGCTGCTGGTCACAAACAGAGAAGGGCTGGTGGCAGATGTGGGGCTCAGAGGCTGCCTGGGGCACAGTGACCATTGAAAAAGCAAGGTTTCAATGCTCTGTGAAAGAAGGAGGGGCAGGAACAAAACTTCTACACTGGAATTAGGAAGGGCAGACTTTGGCCTATTCAGGATGCTGATTTGCAAAATACCGAATCAGGTCCTGATTTTTTGAAGGGAAACAGCCCAAAAAACAAAGGGATCCAGGAAGGATGGACACATTTCAAGAAAATAATCTTAAGGTGGAAGGAGCAGCCTGTCCCAGTGTGGCAAAAGATGAGCAGGTGAGGAAAATGATTGTCCTGGCTGCCCATGGAACTTTTGTGGGAACTCAGGGGAAAAAAGAGGGTGCATAAATTTTGTACAAAAGGTCAGGCAGTTTAGGAAGTGTTTAAGGATGTTGTTAGGTCATGCAGAAGGAAAAGGAAAGAGGTGAAAGCTCAATTAAAGATTACCCTGGCCACTTCTGTGAAAAAAAATAGAATTTTTTTCTATAAAGCAAATTAATAGCAAAACATGGGATAAGGAGAATCCCTCCTCTTCTTTAGGTACAGTGGAGAATATAGTAACTAAAGATAAGGAAAAGCTTATTCTACATATTACCTTGTTTGTCTCAATTTTCAATATTAGGACAGGTTGTCCTCAGGACAAGTGTTCTCCTGAGCTGCTAGATGGGCACAGGGAGCAGAACAGCCCCCTGGAATCCAGGAGGAAGCAGTTGGTGACCTGCTGAGACACTCAGATGCTCACAGGTGTATGGGATCAGATGGGATCCATCCTAGGAGGATGAGGGAGCTGGTGGATGAGCTCCCCAAGCTGCTCTCCATCATTTACCATCAGTCCTGGCTCAGCAGGGAGGGCCCAGAGGACTGGAGGTGCCAGTGTGAGCCCATCCCCAAGAAGGGCTGGCAGGAGGATCTGGGGAACTCCAGGCCTGTCAGCCTGACCTGGGTGCCCGGCAAGGTGATGGAACAGATCACCTTGAGTGCCATCACAGGGCACCCACAGGATGGCCCAGGGGTCAGAGCCAGCCAGCGTGGATTTAGGGGTGGCAGGTCCTGCCTGACCAACCTGGTCTCCTTTTATGACCAGGTGACCCACCTGTGGATGTGGGAAAGGCTGTGGATGTTGTGTGCCTGGACTCCAGCAGAGCCTTTGACACTGTCTCTGACAGCATTCCCTGGAAAAGCTGCAGCCCACGGCTTGGGCAGGTTCCCTCCTGGCTGGGAGATTGAAGAGCTGGCTGGAGGCTGGGCCCAGAGAGTGGTGGGGATGGTGCTGCACCCAGCTGGTGTCCAGGCACTGGTGCTGTCCCCAGGGATCTGTGCTGGGCCCAGTCCTGTTTAATATCTTCACTGATGATCGGGGTGAGGGGATCGAGTCCCCCATTCACAAATTGCAGATGGCACCAAGCTGGGTGTGAGTGTGGATCTGCTGGAGGGCAGGACAAGAAGACACAGCCTTAAGCTGCACCAGGGGAGGCTCAGGCTGGACAATAGGAAGAAGTTCTTCACAGAAAGGGTGAGTAGGGACTGGAATGGGCTGGCCAGGGGGGAGGTGGCAGAGTCACTGTCCCTCTCCAGTGGCACTTGGTGGCATGGTCTGGGTGACAAGGCAGTATTAGGGCATTGGTTGGACTTGATGATCCCAAAGGTCTTTTCCAGCCTATTTGATTCTTTCATTCTGTGATGACTGGGACACTCTGGGGCCATGGTGACACTGCAGGGCCTGGTGGAACTGAGGGAACCATGGTGACACCGTGCAGCCCCACAGAACCAGGGGTCCATTGTGGTGCTGTGGGGCCAAATGGAACCAGAGAGTGCACTGTGACACTCTGGGTCCTGGTGGAACCACAGAGGCCATTGTGACACTGCAGGGCCTCGTGTAACCAAGGGGTTTCACCATTTTGACACTGCAAAACCAAGGGGACCATTGGGAGACTCCAGGGCCCAGTGGAACCAAGGGGCCGTTCTGACACTGCGGGGCCTCATGGAACCAAGGGGACATTGTGACACTGCAGGATCCTGTGTAACCAAGGGACCACTGTGACACGATGGGGCCTCAAGGGATCTGGAAGAATGTTGTGACACTGTGTGGCCTTGTGGAAACAAGGAGTCCATTGTGACACTGAGGGGACTTGTGTGACCACAGAGACCATGGTGACACTGTGGGACCTCATGTAACCATGGAGCCATTGTGACACCCTGGGGCCCCATGGAACCAAGGGACCACTGTGAAACTGCAGCGCCAGTGAGATCATTGTGACACTGTGAAGCCCCATGGAACTAAAAGTCCATTGTCACATTTTCGGGCCCTATGGAACCAAGGAGACCAGTGTGACAGTGCTGAGCCTGGTGTGACCAAGAGGCCATTGTGACATTGAGGGGCCCCAGGGAACCAAGGACATCTTTGCAGATGACACCAAGCTGGGTGTGAGTGTTGATCTGTGGAAGCATAGGAGGGCTCTGCAGAGAGAGCTGAACAGGCTGGATCCAGGGGCTGAAATGAGCAATTTGAGGTTTAACAAATCCAAGCACCAGGCCCTGCAATTTGGCCCCAGTGCTACAGGCTGGGGACAGAGTGGCTGGAGAGCAGCCATGTAGAAATAGACCTGCAGGGACTGATGGACAGCAGGCTGGACATGAAGCAGCAGTGTGCCCAGGTGGGCAAGTAGGCCAATGAATCCTGGCCTGGATCGGGAATGGTGTGGCCAGCAGGAGCAGAATTGCTGGGCCAGCACTGATCTGCCCCCAGCTCTGCACACAGACATTGCTGCTGCAGCTCCAGAGAAGGGAACAAAAGAAATATAGCCACAGCTTTCTCTATAGAGAGCAGCAGACGTGACTTTCTTAGGTATTTTCTTGGGGAAGGTTCTGAAAAGATTGGAAAAAAGAGTAAGAAACGATTTTTATTTTGTATTTGCTACACTTATTGTGTACATGTAGAATGTGTTATAGACATATGTTTACTAAATGGTGATTTCTTATTTAGACACTAGTAATAGTGTTTTAGATTCATTGACCAATTAGGTCAATGCTGTATTGGACTGCTTGTAAGGGGATAAGTTTCTTAAGAAGTATAATATTATAGGATAATATAATAAAGTGATGGATCAGCCTTTTAGAATCATGCAGTCAATGCTAATTATTACCGGACTGGCGGCAGCCGACAACAAGGAGAATCTCTGGAGAAAACTTTGCTGAAAGATCCTTTAGTTCTTTTAAAGTCACCAAGAGCACAACCCCACATTGACACAGTCTGTGGACACAGGGAAGGTGGAGAGAAACAAAATGAGAAATGGCACAATGACCTTTCTTTGTGGACAATATGAGAAAACTAAAACAAAAGAAAAATATTGCCACATAAAAAAATAGCCCAACCAAACAAACACCAAGTATCAAAGATGACTTTTATTACAAGTGATTTGCAAAAATTGGCCAGCAGTTTAATGCTCCTGTAAGCATCCAGTCATCAGTCTCAACACTGCAGCCTTGAGCTCCTGGTTCCTCAGGCTGTAGATGAGGGGGTTCAGGGCTGGAGGCACCACTGAGTACAGAACTGACAGGGCCAGATCCAGGGATGGGGAGGACATGGAGGAGGGCTTCAGGGAGGAAAATGTGCCCGTGCTGAGGTAGAAGGAGAGCACAGTCAGGTGAGGGAGGCAGGTGGAAAAGGCTTTGTGCCGTCCCTGCTCAGAGGGGATCCCTAGCAAAGCCCTGAAGATCTGCACATAGGAGAAAACAATGAACACAAAACAAACAAGTGCTAAACAAAGACTAACAAGAAGAAGCCCAAGTTCCTTGAGGTTTGAGTGTGAGCAGGAGAGCTTGAGGATCTGTGGGATTTCACAGAAGAACTGACCCAGGGCATTGCCATGGCACAGGGGCAGGGAAAATGTATTGGCTGTGTGCATGAGAGCAGTGAGAAAGGCACTGGCCCAGGCAGCTGCTGCCATGTGGGCACAAGCTTTGCTGCCCAGGAGGGTCCCGTAGTGCAGGGGTTTGCAGATGGACACGTAGCGGTCGTAGCACATGATGGTCAGGAGACAAAGCTCTGCTCCCATGAAGAACAGTAAGAAAAATAGCTGAGCAGCACATCCTGTGTAGGAGATGTTCCTGGTGTCCCAGAGGGAATTGTGCATGGCTTTGGGGACAGTGGTGCAGATGGAGCCCAGGTCGCTGAGGGCCAGGTTGAGCAGGAAGAAGAACATGGGCGTGTGCAGGTGGTGGCCGCAGGCTACGGCGCTGATGATGAGGCCGTTGCCCAGGAGGGCAGCCAGGGAGATGCCCAGCAAGAGGCAGAAGTGCAGGAGCTGCAGCTGCCGCGTGTCTGCCAATGCCAGCAGGAGGAAGTGCCTGATGGACCTGCTGTTGGACATTTTCTGTGCCGTGGCATGGGGATCTGTAAGAAAACCAACCATGGGATAGTTGGGTTTGGAGATGACTTGAAATATCCCAGCACAGCCTGGGGGCACTTTCCCCCCACTGCCTGCCCAGGGCTCTGCTGCATGGAGCTGTCCCTGCCAGCAGCTGCTTCCCTGTGCCCAGGGCTGGGCCCTGCCAGTGCTGCCAGAGCCCAGCCCAGCCCTGGGGGCTCAGCTCTGCCCTGCAGACCCCTCCCAGCTCAGGCACTGCCCAGGGGCAGCTGTGGTTCTGCAGGCTCTGATGGCAACGTCAGAGCAACCCTGAGGAGGCTGTAAAAGCTACACTGATGCAGGCTCTAAGGGGCCCTCCGCTGATTTCTGTCACTGCCTGCTTTATCCAGATCTCAGAGAAATTATTTTTTTTTTCTCAGCCTGAATTGAGAGATTAATATCTTTGTGCAGGTTTCATCCCAGCAAACCAGGACAGCACAATTAAAAAGCAGGTTATCCCCTTTTATGCAGTCCGTGCCTTGCTGTGCTCCCTGTATAATCTAATTTCTGCAGTTAAATTTCATGCTGAGAGCAGTCCTGAACAATGTAGCATCCTCCCCACACAAGGAGAACACTTCCAAGCCTTACCAGCTGTCTCCTCCCACCCAGATATTGTCCTCCAGTGCTGGGAGCAGCTGCCAGGGCTGGCTGAGAGCTGTCCCTGGCAGGCAGCAGAGTCCCTGCCCCAGCACAGCGCCCTGGGCTGCAGGACCCTGCTCTGCACGACAGCCCTGGGCACCCCTGGCTGCTCTGCACAAGAGACAATCAGAGAATGTACTCACAGGCTCTGCAGGCATTGGCATGTTCCAGCTTCAGGAGATGGCTCCAGGAGCTGCAGCTGCATTGTCCTGCAGCCAGAGGTTCCTGTGCCAAGGGCTGGCAGTGATTGTGCCCCAGGCACTTCTCAGCACCTTCCCAGCCCTGACTGATTGAAGCTCTCTGTGCCTCTGTGCTGTGCCCGGGCTGGCTGCAGGCAGTGCCCCAGCCCTGCTGGGCTGGCAGAAGAGCTGCTCATCAAGAGAAATGTGCTTTTGAAGCTCTTCTTGCTTACCAGGAGCTGCCTGTGTGCCAGGAGCCCAGCCCAGCTCAGCAGCACAGACACAACACAAGGACTTTAATGAGCCTCCAATCGCCATTTGTCCAATCCGGCCGTTGTCTCTGCTCGGACAAGCGCAGAATGGTGCGGGGCAGCCCGCAGTTCAAAGGATGAGTCTGGACTCTTCGATACTTCGGTCTTCAGATTGTTTATTATTTCTTATCTTACAAAGTTTTCCTCTCTGCCAGCCGGGATCTGACCAGCATGGCAGCCAAGGGCACTCTGACCACCCACGGGGCAGTCGTGTCTTTTTATAATAAAAACTGCGTACATCATATTTATCTTTTAACCCCAATACTTTTCACCCTTGTTAACAAGTTCACCCTCACCACAAACCAATCCCCAAGTGCCAACATCACGACAGAAGATGGATGACAAGAAGAAGAAAGAAGAAGCATGAGACACGCCCTGATTCCTCCATCTTGTCTCCATAACCCCCCGTCCCAAAATCCCAAAATACATATTTCACCCTGTAAATGTGTGATCTCTCCACCACTCAAACTGTAGTCCTTCTCATATCCTGATACACATCCTCAGAAGGGTCAAAGTCCAGACACCAAGAATGTCTGACAACATTCCAGGACCTCCGAGCCCTCCAAGGGTTTTCCCGGTGATTCTGGACATTAGGAGCGATGTGCTGAGCTCCCACAGTTCAGAAAACCTGCTCGGGCTTTTCCATTCTTTCCTTCCCAACAGGAAAGCTTCTCCTGGGCCTGTGTGCAGGCAGAGCCCTGAGGAAAGCAGGTGGGACATGGTGCAATGGGCTGGGACATGGAGCTGCAGAGCTCAGGGGACAAGGTTCTGCTGCAGGGCACAGGGATGCCAGTCCCAGGTGGGCCATGTCAGACATGGTGAGGCTGGGGGTGAGGAGCAGCTTGTCCAAACAGGGTCAGCCCTCAAGGGGCTCATCCTTCTCCATGTCCAGACTTCCTAAGGAGACATTCAGCATCAAGATCACCTGGGGAACGCTTCTATCAGCTCTTCTCTGAACTGAAAATAAAAAGTACTCACTTGATTAAAGAAGAATAGTCATGAGGTGCATTTTACTAGCAAAATATGGGCAGTCAAGGAACTTTGGCAAAGGTTTTAATACAACATCCACTTCAGCATAAAACTATTATAGCATTAACTTCATTAACGTAGCCCATTTAACATTAAACCCTTCCACCCTTAAGATGTTTAGTTGCCCAAAAATGTTCCAGGTAAGTAAGATTAGAAGGAAAATAAATAGAGAACGTCTGAAAGACAGAAGATCTATAGAAAGAAACGCACATAGGTACCAACTGCTCAGCTTCCAGCAACACCAACAGAGGAATCCCAGGAGAAGGCAGCATCCAGACCCTGGGCTGGCCTCGTGCTCTGGCTTTTAACCCCGTAGGCCTTCATGGGCCCGACTCTGGGGTGGGACTGCCAGTTGCTTGCCAATCAGAGCCAGGGTAGCACCACCAGCTAGTGTGTGATTGATTGATTAACAGCTGGGCCAAACAGAGCTGGGTTAACATCACCCCCCCGGCTGTGTGATTGACAGCTCTGCCAGGCCAGAGCTGGGGGCGGGGCTCTGTCCCACCACAAACCAAGGCCTGACCCGGCCCTGGCCCCACACGGGCATTCCGAGCATCCCAAGGTGTCTCGGGACATGGATCTCATCCAGCCTCTGACAGCGACCACGGTGACACTGCAGAACCTCATGGAACCATGGGTCAGTTGTGACAATGGAGATCCAAGGAAACTGTGGTGAGACTGTGGAATCATGGAATCCAGGAATCAAGGAGACCATTATGCAAATCATGGGCCCTATGGAAGCAAGGATCAATGATCAAACTGTGGTTTGATTGTGATTGAATTAAAACAGAAACAAGGAGCCATTGTTTCACAGCGGGGCTGCATGGGGCCAATGGACCCTTGTGACTCTGTTGGGGCTCATGAAACCAAGAAGCCATTGTGACATTGCCAGACCTCATGGAATCCAGGAGACCATTGTGACAGTGTTAGGACCCATGAAGTCAATGGAACATGGAACAGTTCTGCCTGGTTTGGACTCCTGGGGTCCGTCTGACAGGTCCCACTGAATTTGGCATGTTGAAGGCAACTTCCCATCTGATTGTGAAGCACTGGGGCTCTGCGCTTTTATTCCTATGGGAAAGAACTGTCTTTCTTGTCTAGGCACCCATGGCCAAAATGGGATTCTGCATCTAAAATTCCCTATATCCAAGGGTTACTCCAAGACAAAATTTACCCATACAGTCAGGTCTGGCTAGACTTGGCTTCTGGTGACTGCCTCTCATCTGCCCCTGAACCACTGGGGCCCACTTGTTTCCTTCCTTTGGAGACCATTGTGACACTGCAGAGCATTGTGGAACCAATGGGCCATGGTGACTCTGCAGGCCCTTGTGGAACCTGTTACCCTGTAGGAACTTGTGGAACCAAGGGGAACATTGTTATCCTACAGGGTACCATGGATCCAAGGGGCCACTGTGGCACTGTGGGGCCTCATGGAACCAAGAACATCACTGCGGTTCTGTTGGGCTGCATGGTCCCAAGGGGCCAGTGTGAAGCAGCAGGGCTTTGAGGAACCAAGAGACCATTGCTGCATTTCAGGGCCTTGTGGAGCCAAAGGGCCGTTGTGATCCTGCAGGGCACCATGGTTCCATGGAGAGCATTGTGGCATTGCAAGGCCCCATGGAATCATGGAGATCATTGTGACCCTGCAGGGCCTCATGGAAGGAAGGGGCCATTGTGACACTGTGGGAACTTGTGGAACCAAGGGAATCATATTTGCACTACTGGGCCCCAATGGAACCAAGGGGCCATTGGACACAGCGACACTTCATGGAACCAATAGACCATTATGACACTGTGGGGCCTTGTGGAACCATGGAGACCATTAAGATCCTAAAGGACTTGTGTAATCAAGGGGCCATTATGACACCTGAGGGCCTCATGGAAGCAAGGAGCCATTGTGACACTGCAGGGCACTGTGGAACCAAGGGAACATGAAATAGATGTGGCTGCCTTGGCCTCCCAGGGGTCACCTGACAGGTCTGGCTGACCTTAGAATGTGGAAGGCCACTCCCATCTGCCTCTGAAACACTGGGGCTCTGGACTCTTCTGTTTGTGGAAAAGAACTGTCCATTTTTTCCAGGCATCCATGGCCAAAATTAGGATTCCACCTCCAAATTTTTGTGTATTAAAGGATTGCTCCCAAACAAAAGTTGGCAGCACAGAAAAGTCCTCCTGGTCTGTGACTCCTGAGGGGCAGTACTCACCTATTTTCCAAACACTGGAAAGGGCTCTGTGCATTTCTTTTTGTGAAATAAAACCCTATTCCTCTTCTCCAGGCACAAATGCCTGAAATTAGGACTCTGCATTCATAATTTCAAATGTCCAAGGGTTGCTCCAAGCAAACCTGCCAGGACAGACAGGTCAGGCTTGCCTTGGCCTCTGGTTGCTGCTGTTCATCAGCTCCTGAAACATGGGGGCTCTGTGCTTTTCTTCCTATGGAGACCAGTGTGACACTTGGGAGCCTTGTGAAATGAAGGGGCCGGTGTGACCCTGCAGAGCACCATGGATCCAAGGGACCATTGTGACACTGTGGAACCTCATGGAACCAAGGACATCACTGTGGCTGTATTGGGCTGCATGGTCTGAAGGGGCCAGTGCAAATCAGCGGTGTGGGAGTGAGCCCAGCTGTAACTCAGAGTCAGCCAGATTTTACCCTGGAAAACCTGGGTGTGACTTTCAAGTGCGGGGAATCATTCATTTAACTTAGGGTGAGCTTGAGAGTTCTGCCATAAGCCTTTAGTGTTGTTATGCTAAGTTGTCCAAATTCTACTCCCTTATTGGTTACTCGTTTCCCCTATATGGTTATTGTCATAGAGTGTGCTACCCTCAAGTGTACATGTTGTTTCTTCCCCTTTGTCTCAGGTCTTAGGATCCTGCCCCTTGTCCTGTGCTCGACTTCTCCATGTTTATTGTTTTTCACCCTATTATTAAAGTTCTTTTTGGGTAACTCCATTGAACCCTCTCCATTTCATTTTTGCCACCCTCATCCTGAGGTCAGGGAACCAGAGAGGTTTGTCACAGCCACCTTCATTGTGACATTTGGTGCCTGAACAGGGATCCTGACATTCAGGGCTCCCTGTGTCAGTCACATCAGCTGGGGTTAACTGATGGATAGGCCAGTGCTCCCTGGGATTTTGGATTGTGCTGGGCCTGGCGGATCCATCGTTGCTTCGAAGGACTTTGGCCAGGATCCACAGGAACAACGATGGTTTCACTTACATAGGATTGCAGGTGTGTTTGGAGAAACGCAAGACATTTATTGGCCATTTTGCCACTGCGGTTTTACAGTATGGACCCATATCCCATAATTGAATTGGGGTGTTTGGTGGCTCTTCCCTATAAGGTGGACAAAGAGAAAAATGGGCAGCCAGATGTCCAAAGTAGAAAGGAGCATATATGGATGCTTTAAGTAAATTCTCACTGATCATGACAAAATATTTTCAAAGAACGAATTAACATCAATTTTGAGGTGGATCATTTAAAATTTTCCAGATGCCCCTGCTGACTAAATCCATACTACTGAATTTTGGGACTCAGTAAGAGTTAAATTGTAAAACATTTAGATCAAAAGGGACCCCATTGCACCCCGCATGCTCCCCAACTTCCACACCATCCTTGAGACTCTTCAACAGCAAGCAACGTGTTGAAAACTGAATCCATTGGTCACTCCTAATCCAGGAGCTCCCCTCAAACCAGCCTTTCTCAGACCTTCCACAATGGTCCAAGAGGGCAATGGCCACATGGTCTTGGAGCATCATGCTCTGGAGACTCAAGATGGAAGGATCCTGAATGTGGCTCGGGAGCCCAACCATCCTCCCTCCATCTTGCCTCTTCCACTTCCTGCTACCACAACCTTCTCTTCCACCCTGAACAAACCTCCAGACTCCACTCCCACAACTGCGGGTCATGCCCCCACTGTCAACCATTCCACCTCCACCCTGAGCCAGGCCTCCAGAATAACACCCTGGAAGTCTGCCGTCCTAAATCAAGGCCCTTCCTCCCCAACACCTGACAAAATGGCAGTGCCCTTTGCCTCACCCTCTGGCAACAATATAACCCCATGATCAAAGATACTAAGCCCAACTGTCACACTATTTCTAATATGAATGTTTCTGCTCCAAGTTATTCTTCCTCCCCAAAAGACAGTTTGGAGTCCTCAGAGCCACTTCACCGCTCAGTCCCAGAAGATCCCTGGGAAAGGAAGAAGACTGGCAAAAAGTCTCGAAACTCCTCGTTGCCCCCATATGTTATGAAAAAAGGGGGCAGAATTCCACATATCAGCCATTTGGTTTACGGGGAAATCAAGGATCTCTGTAGGGCAGCTAAAGACCATGGAAAGGACTCACCTTATTTTATTGGCCTAATGAGGGGCATGTTCACAGTATGTCTTAACCCCATATGATTTAAAATATATTTTATGACCATGTTGTTGTGACCTACAGAATACACCCTGTGAGAAGGGGGATGGAAGTGTTAACTAAATCAATTAATAGCAGACTATGCTAATAATGAGGCAAGGGCAGGATTGACAATCAACCATCTAGCTGGAGAAGGACAACACAGCCTACCAGCTGATCAAGCAGCAGGTATCCCCAGAGAAGTATTGGATGATATCAAAGAGATGGCTTTGAAGGCTTAAATCCAGGTATCAGATGGTAGCACCCCCAATTTGGACTATGCAAACTTAAGACAAGAACATGGAGAGCCCTACGTGAAATTTATTGATCACTTTAAACAGGCACTAGAGAAACAAGTCCACCATAAAAAGACCCAAAATGAATTACTAAAATCATTAGGAGTAGCCAATGCCAACCTGGAATGTAAGAAAGTGCTGTGTGCCCTTCCCTTAGAGCCAGAACCCACACTCCTGCAGATGATTGAGGCCTGTAATCACCTCAGAACAACAGAACACGTAGCAGCTGTACAAGCCCAGGCCATCGGGCAAGGAGTTTCAGAAGCCCTAGGGGCCATGCAATTCCCCTTTAAGGGGCCCAGCAACATCTACAGGGCCCAAAGATATGTTTCCAGTGTGGTCAACAAGGACATTTTAGAAAAGATTGTCTCCAGAGGGGAAGGGGCTATCCAGTCCCTATCAGAAATCAACATCAAATTAAGCAGAATTTCTCAGAAGGTAACTACACCAAGCAGCCCTCAAAAAAAAAATTACCACCAGAGTGCAAGGCAGCCTTGCAAATGTTCAAGCCAACGATGCCTACAACTGACGAAGGTCAAGTAGCTCAAACACCCATTACAGACCATGGATCACTGAACTCCAGCACCTCATCTCCCAGTTGCCAAACACCACCAGGGGCAAAATTTGTCTTGGGTCTTGGCTAGTGTGAAGTCTGTTGTTTTAACTGACTATTTTGCCCATGCAATATTGACAGGGCAGCTGGAGCCCAAAGATTGGCCCTTTGAACCATTAATCTTAGGAAACTGCCAATCGAGGACTGAAGGATTTTTGGTATTGCCATCTGTATTATCAGTGGCATCACAATAAGAAATGACAGTGCTGGCCCTGTCTCCCAATCCACCTTGTTTTATACCCTAAGAACTGACAATTGCCCAAGCCATAATACTCCCCAAAAAGGATGCCAATGACACTTCACTAGGGATGTGGACCCAGGTGATAAATCACAATCAACCAAAAATCACCTGCACTATGGAACTTAACAATGGAAAGATTGTTTTGACAGGGCTTGTGGACATGGGAGCAGATGTGACAGGTATCTCACGTTCCAAGTGGGCTCCTAACTGGGCCTTCACAGCTATTGCAGGAATATTGTCCGAGATTGGAGGTGACAGTGACAGTCTCCAAAGTGCAGAACTCATTAACATCAAAGGACCTGAAGACCAAATTGCCACAATAAGACTATTTGTGATAAAGGACCTTGGTGTATCCCAGCTAAGAACATCAAACCCTACCTGTAGCCACTGAGTGTGAATTCTCCAAAGGAACCCCCAAGTTCACCCCAAGACAAAACCCACCACACCGTGACTCTGGCACCTGGACTAGACAATTCTTTTGAATTGTCTAGTCTGAGATAGGAAGAGGCTGAAAGACATAAAATTACAAGAAAAAAAGAAATTATCAGAAGAGAGGTCTCCCCATACCATCCCACTTACAAAAACCAAAGCCAACGGTGTAATTACACCTCTTCCATAATTTCTTGGTCCAGTAGCTGCCCACTCCATTTGCTGCAGGATGTGTTTCTTATTTGCAGGGATAGAACATGGCCTGGTGTCCATTTACACATCAAAGGTGGACCTTGTAGATTAGGGAGGCTTACCTTGCTGGCACTCAACATGAAAATTAGTGATGGCCAGAGAAACAGAGAAAAAAGATCTATATGCTACTTCGAATCTGATTGCTAAGATAATGTCATCTATTGGAGCCAAAACAAAAGAATAGCAGCCTCCATCTTACTTCCTTGGGCAGCTGCAGCTGAAGCTTTAGGACAATGAGACCATCTTGGGTGCCTGTTAAGGAAGCAAACCAATGCTACCTCCCTCACATTGAGTGGCCTGCTCTCAGACACAGAGACCATCAGACATGCCACCTTGCAGAACAGCGATAGAGTTTTTACTCTGGGCACATGGGCATGGCTGTGTAGACTCTGAGGGATGTGTTGCATGAACCTCTCCAGCCACAGCGAGTCAATCCACAAGAGCATTCAGGTACTGAAGGAAGGATTCAAAAAGCATAAATTGGAAAACAAAGACAGGTTCAATAAACTCTTGCAATCCAAGGGACTAAAGGGTTGGATGATGTCTAGCTAAAAGAGGACTATTAATTCTCTTTGTTGTTGTTGTTGTATTGTTAATTGTCCCATGCTTGTTTGGATGCTTTTAGAAAGTGTTACAAAATTCTATCAGTTCCATCTTTGTCGTAAAACAGAAAGATGGAAGATAGCCAACACAGGTTCCTCATGGACTCCTTGGAGGAGAGAACTGGAGGCCAGGATGGCACAAAAACCTCTCAGAGACTCAGTGTGGGAAGGAGAATCTTCAAAAGTACCTAAAAGTATTCTTAAATCCATAAAGTACCTTAAAAATCTTGAGTATCTCAAAGTATTAATGAGCTCCACTGAGTGTCAATACATAGCTCTCAAGGGACTCGTTAAAGCAGATAATTGGGGCCATGATTGCACAAACTTCTCATAGAGTTTGTATCAAAAGGGGAAACACGAAGTATCCTAAAATCACTGAAGTACCCTGAAGTATTAATGAGTCCCACTGAGTGTTGTTACTGACAAAGCCTCTCCAGGGACTAATTACAGCAGATAATTGGAGGCCATGATTGCACAGACCTCTCAGAGACTCCAAGGCAAAAGCCAAAGCCAAAGTCCTTTGAAAAACCTGCAGTCCCTGCAGGGAGCATTGAGGAGCCCCCAGGGCCATTGCTGAGCAAGGCTCCCCAGGGACTCCTTCCAGCAGATCCTTGAGGCCACTGGGATGTGGGCATGGGGGGGATGCTGAGGGCAGGACAAGGGGCTGACAGTGCCCAGCCTGGCTGGGGCTGTGCCAGGAGGCCCCAGGGCCTCAGGACAAGGTGTCTCCTCCCAGCCCTTGGTGGCACAGACCCTGCTGCTGTGGCCCAGGGCACCAAGACTTGGCTTCTCTTTGTCCCCACCTGTCAGCACTGCCTGCAGTTCTCTGCTCTGCCTGGGGCCTGGGGACACTTTCTCAGTCATGTCCCTCAGTGGAACCCATTAAAAGTCCAAGAAACTTTGGAGTTGGATTCTGCCTTGGAGTTCTGGAGAGGTTTCTTGAGGTCCCTCTCAGGGACTGATGTTCAGGGCCTGAGCACAAAGCCCCAGAGGCTCATTAAAGTCCTTGTGCTGTGTCTGTGCTGCTGGGCTGGGCTGGGCTCCTGGCACACAGGCAGCTCCTGGTAAGCAAGAAGAGCTTCAAAAGCACATTTCTCTTGATGAGCAGCTCTTCTGCCAGCCCAGCAGGGCTGGGGCACTGCCTGCAGCCAGCCCGGGCACAGCACAGAGGCACAGAGAGCTTCAATCAGTCAGGGCTGGGAAGGTGCTGAGAAGTGTCTGGGGCACAATCACTGCCAGCCCTTGGCACAGGAACCTCTGGCTGCAGGACAATGCAGCTGCAGCTCCTGGAGCCATCTCCTGAAGCTGGAACATGCCAATGCCTGCAGAGCCTGTGAGTACATTCTCTGATTGTCTCTTGTGCAGAGCAGCCAGGGGTGCCCAGGGCTGTCGTGCAGAGCAGGGTCCTGCAGCCCAGGGCGCTGTGCTGGGGCAGGGACTCTGCTGCCTGCCAGGGACAGCTCTCAGCCAGCCCTGGCAGCTGCTCCCAGCACGGGGGCACAAGATCTGGGTGGGAGGAGACAGCTGGTCAGGCTTGGAAGTGTTCTCCTTGTGTGAGGAGGATGCTGCATTGCTCAGGACTGCTCCCAGCATGGCATTTAACTGCAGAACATTTCCAAGTAGATTATATAGAGGCCACAGTGAAGCAGGGGCTACATAAAAGGGAAATATCTGCTTTTAAAATCTACTACTCTGGGTTTCCTGGGTGGGAAATTGCACATAGATATTCATGTCTCGGTTCAGGTTGAGAAAAAAAAACAAGTTTTTCTGCGATCTTAATAACCACGCGGTGACAGAAATTATAACAGGGCCCCTTGGAGACAGCATCAGTGTCACTTTTCCAGCCTCCTCAGGGTTGCTCTGACGTTGCCATCAGCGCCTGCAGAGCCAGACCTGCCCCTGGGCAGTGCCTGGGCTGGGAGGGGTCTGCAGGGCAGAGCTGAGCCCCCAGGGCTGGGCTGGGCTCTGGCAGCACTGGCAGGGCCCAGCCCTGGGCACAGGGAAGCAGCTGCTGGCAGGGACAGCTCCAGGCAGCAGAGCCCTGGGCAGGCAGTGCGGGGAAAGTGCCCCCAGGCTGTGCTGGGATATTTAAAGTCATCTCCAAACCCAACTATCCCATGGTTGGTTTTCTTACAGATCCCCATGCCAAGGCATCACAGCAAATGTCCAACAGCAGCTCCATCAGGCACTTCCTCCTGCTGGCATTGGCAGACACGCAGCAGCTGCAGCTCCTGCACTTCTGCCTCTTGCTGGGCATCTCCCTGGCTGCACTCCTGGGCAACGGCCTCATCATCAGCGCCGTAGCCTGCGGCCACCACCTGCACACGCCCATGTTCTTCTTCCTGCTCAACCTGGCCCTCAGCGACCTGGGCTCCATCTGCACCACTGTCCCCAAAGCCATGCACAATTCCCTCTGGGACACCAGGAACATCTCCTACACAGGATGTGCTGCTCAGCTCTTTTTCTTGCTGTTCTTCCTCTCAGCAGAGTTTTCCCTCCTGACCATCATGTGCTACGACCGCTACGTGTCCATCTGCAAACCCCTGCACTACGGGACCCTCCTGGGCAGCAGAGCTTGTGCCCACATGGCAGCAGCTGCCTGGGCCACTGCCTTTCTCAGTGCTCTCCTGCACACAGCCAATACATTTTCCCTTCC
>WSPJ01000180.1:0-29539 GCA_009764595.1 Geothlypis trichas
GACTCATTAAAGCAGATAATTGGGGCCATGATTGCACAAACCTCTCACAGAGTCTGTATCAAAAGGGAAACACCAAGTACCTTAAAATAACTGAAGTACCTGAAGTATTAATGAGCCCACTGAGTGTTGTTACTGACAAAGCCTCTCCAGGGACTAATTACAGCAGATAATTGGAGGCCATGATTGCACAAACCTCTCAGAGACTCCAAGGCAAAAGCCAAAGCCAAAGTCCTTTGAAAAACCTGCAGTCCCTGCAGGGAGCATTCAGGAGCCCCCAGGGCCATTGCTGAGCAAGGCTCCCCAGGGACTCCTTCCAGCAGATCCTTGAGGCCACTGGGATGTGGGCTAGGGGGGGATGCTGAGGGCAGGACAAGGGGCTGACAGTGCCCAGCCTGGCTGGGGCTGTGCCAGGAGGCCCCAGGGCCTCAGCACAAGGTGTCTCCTCCCAGCCCTTGGTGGCACAGACCCTGCTGTGGCCCAGGGCACCAAGACTTGGCTTCTCTTTGTCCCCACCTGTCATCACTGCCTGCAGTTCTCTGCTCTGCCTGGGGCCTGGGGACACTTTCTCAGTCGTGTCCCTCAGTGGGACCCATTAAAAGTCCAAGAAAGTTTGGAGTTGGATTCTGCCTTGGAGTTCTGGAGAGGTTTCTTCAGCTCCCTCTCAGGGACTGATGTTCAGGGCCTGAGCACAAAGCCCCAGAGGCTCATTAAAGTCCTTGTGCTGTGTCTGTGCTGCTGAGCTGGGCTGGGCTCCTGGCACAGAGGCAGCTCCTGGTAAGCAAGAAGAGCTTCAAAAGCACATTTCTCTTGATGAGCAGCTCTTCTGCCAGCCCAGCAGGGCTGGGGCACTGCCTGCAGCCAGCCCGGGCACAGCACAGAGGCACAGAGAGCTTCAATCAGTCAGGGCTGGGAAGGTGCTGAGAAGTGCCTGGGGCACAATCACTGCCAGCCCTTGGCACAGGAACCTCTGGCTGCAGGAAAATGCAGCTGCAGCTCCTGGAGCCATCTCCTAAAGCTGGAACATCCCAATGCCTGCAGAGCCTGTGAGTACATTCTCTGATTGTCTCTTGTGCAGAGCAGCCAGGGGTGCCCAGGGCTGTCGTGCAGAGCAGGGTCCTGCAGCCCAGGGCGCTGTGCTGGGGCAGGGACTCTGCTGCCTGCCAGGGACAGCTCTCAGCCAGCCCTGGCAGCTGCTCCCAGCACTGGGGGACAAGATCTGGGTGGGAGGAGACAGCTGGTCAGGCTTGGAAGTGTTCTCCTTGTGTGGGGAGGATGCTGCATTGTTCAGGACTGCTCCCAGCATGGCATTTAACTGCAGAACATTTCCAAGTAGATTACACAGGGAGCATAGCAAGGCAGCGGCTGCATAAAAGGGAAAATTTGCTTTTTTAATCTACTGCTCTGGATTGCCAGGGATGGGAAATTGCACATAGATATTCATCTCTCGGTTCATGTTAGGAAAAAAAAATTGGTATCTCAATCTGAATAAACAGGCAGTGACAGAAATCAGCACAGGGCCTCTTAGAGGCAGCATCAGTGTCACTTTTCCAGCCTCCTCAGGGTTGCTCTGACGTTGCCATCAGAGCCTGCAGAGCCAGAGCTGCCCCTGGGCAGTGCCTGAGCTGGGAGGGGTCTGCAGGGCAGAGCTGAGCCCCCAGGGCTGGGCTGGGCTCTGGCAGCACTGGCAGGGCCCAGCCCTGGGCACAGGGAAGCAGCTGCTGGCAGGGACAGCTCCAGGCAGCAGAGCCCTGGGCAGGCAGTGGGGGGAAAGTGCCCCCAGGCTGTGCTGGGATATTTAAAGTCCTCTCCAAACCCAACTATTCCATGATTACTTTTTTTACAGATCCCCATGCCAAGGCACAGCAAATGTCCAACAGCAGCTCCATCAGGCACTTCCTCCTGCTGGCATTGGCAGACACGCGGCAGCTGCAGCTCCTGCACTTCTGCCTCTTGCTGGGCATCTCCCTGGCTGCCCTCCTGGGCAACGGCCTCATCATCAGCGCCGTAGCCTGCGGCCACCACCTGCACACGCCCATGTTCTTCTTCCTGCTCAACCTGGCCCTCAGCGACCTGGGCTCCATCTGCACCACTGTCCCCAAAGCCATGCACAATTCCCTCTGGGACACCAGGGACATCTCCTACACTGGATGTGCTGCTCAGCTCTTTTCTTGATGTTCTTCATTCGGAGCAGAGTATTTCCTCCTGACCATCATGTGCTACGACCGCTACGTGTCCATCTGCAAACCCCTGCACTACGGGACCCTCCTGGGCAGCAGAGCTTGTGCCCACATGGCAGCAGCTGCCTGGGCCAGTGCCTTTCTCAATGCTCTGCTGCACACAGCCAATACATTTTCCTTGCCCCTGTGCCATGGCAATGCCCTGGGCCAGTTCTTCTGTGAAATCCCCCAGATCCTCAAGCTCTCCTGCTCAAAATCCTATCTCAGGGAACATGGGCTCCTAACAGTAAGTGTCTGCTTGGTATTTGGTTGTTTTGTGTTCATTGTTTTCTCCTATGTGCAGATCTTCAGGGCCGTGCTGAGGATCCCCTCTGAGCAGGGACGGCACAAAGCCTTTTCCACCTGCCTCCCTCACCTGGCTGTGGTCTCTCTGTTCCTCAGCACTGGTACATTTGCCTACCTGAAGCCCCCCTCCATGTCCTCCCCATCCCTGGATCTGGCCCTGTCAGTTCTGTACTCAGTGGTGCCTCCAGCCCTGAACCCCCTCATCTACAGCCTGAGGAACCAGGAGCTCAAGGCTGCAGTGTGGAGACTGATGACTGGATGCTTTCAGAAACATTAAACTGCTGGCCAGTTTCTGCAAATCATTTGTAATAAAAGTGATGTTTTATACTTTCTGTCTGTTTGCTTGTGGGGTTTTTTTTTTCTGAATTTTAGTTTTTAATATTTTCAACAAATAAATGTCATTGTTTGTTCCATTACCCATTTTGTTTCTCTCCACTTTCCCTGTGGCCACACACTGTGTCAATGAGGGGCTGTGCTCTCAGTGGCTTTAAAGGAGCTAAAGGATCTCCCAGCAAAGGTTTCTGCAGAGATGCCCTTTTGTTGCCTTCTCTGGAGCTGCAGCAGCAATGTCTGTGTGCAGAGCTGGGGCAGATCAGTGCTGGCCCAGCAGCTGTGCCCAGCAGCAGCAGCAGCACTTGGTGTTGCCAGTGCTGCTGCCGTGGCCCTGCCCCGCTGCCCTGGTGGCCCTGGTGTTGCTGCAGGGCCTGAGTGCTCTCGGGGCCGGGCACAGCCCTGGGGGTGGCAGTGCCGGGGCTGCAGCAGGGACAGGCCATGGGCACTGCTGGGGCAGCGCTGACGCCTCAGGCCAGGCCCTGGGGGCTCCAGGCTCCTTGCCCAGGCTCTCTCAAGAACACGGCCAGGCCAATGCTCAGCACAGAAAACCCCCGTGAGCAGCCCCAGGCTGGCCGTGGGCAGGCTGGGGGCAAACAGCATGGCTGGGGCTCTGCAAGGGCCCTGGGGCACACGGGAAGGAGCAGCAGAGCAGGGGCTGATCCATCCCCAGTGCGCTGCACAGCCCAGGGCAGCGTCCCAGAGCGTCCTGATGGAGCTGCCAACAACATCCCCCCTCTGCAGCCCTGGCCTCTCCCCCAGCTCACACAGGTGCCCCATCCTTGCAGGCACAGACACGGCAGCACTGGCTCAGCAGCCCCTGTTTGCATTGCACACAGCAGGCGGGAGCACCCCCATGCTGGTGCTGTGGGGACATGAACCTGAGGGAGCACAAATGCCATCAGCCCCTGGGGCCAGCAAGGGCTGGGGGACACCAGGGAAAGCACTCAGCTTTGTCCTGGCCTCTGCACTCAGCCAGAAAGTTTGTTCCCATCAGCTGGGAGTTTCCTGTCCCACTGCAGACGCTGTTGCTCAGAGCCAGGGCTGCCTGGCAGCCACCCCCAAACTGCCCTCAGCATTTCCTTTGCTTCACCTTTGCTTTCTTTCTTCCTCACTGGTACAAATTTCTTTTTGTTTCCCACCCCTGTTCCCTCCCCTGCACACAGCCCATCCCTGTTTGCCCTTTCCTCTCTGGCCCCACTCCCCATTGCAGTTCCTGACTTGGCACCATGGGAACGTCCCTTGGGCAGCAGGATCATCCTACAAGTGCTGCAGGAATTGTCTGCAGGCTCCTGCAGTGCCTGCTGCTGCTCCCTTGCCAGAGGCACCCCAGGCCAGGGGGGCACATCTGGGCTGCTGTGTCTGCCTCTGGGGCTCCCTGTTCTGGGCAGTGAGGAGGAGCTGCAGAGGCTCTGCAGGACTGACAGGATGGGCTTTGGGGCTGGCAGGAGAAGCTGAGGGACCTGGGCTGCTGGAGCTGCTGAAGAGGAGGCCCAGGGCTCATCCTGCAACTGCTCCAAGGGTGGTTTCAGAGAATCCCAGAATCAGCAAGGTTGGAAAATTCCTTGGAGATCATCAAGTCCAACCTGTGCCCTGACACTGCCTTGTCTCCCCTGAACCTCCTCTTCTCCAGGATAAACAACCCCAGCTCCCTATGCCACTCCTCACAGGACTTGTGTTCCAGTCCCCTCATCAGCCTTGTTGCCCTTCTCTGGACATGCTCCAGCCTCTCCATGTCCTTCCTAAATTGGGGGGCCCAGAACTGGACACAGCACTCGAGGTGCTGTGGACACCTCGAGTGTCTGGACACAGAGCAGGACACTGCCCTGCTCCTGCTGGCCACACCATTCCTGATTCACCCATTGTTCTGTCCTGGGGTCTCTCTGGTGGTCTCTGGTGCTTGTGGACCCCAGTGTTCCAGTGGGCCTGGCTGAGCTGGCAGGACACTGAGGCTGCTGAACTTCCAGTTCCCGTCTCACACAATGGGCATTGTGTGGTTTCCATAGGCCTGGGGTTGTGGAGAACAAGCTCCAGATATCAGCACACCTGGTGTAGACAATTTATCATCTGGTAACATGAGGTCACAGAGTGGGCTGTGACATCAGAGAGTGGGGTATGTGAGGTCATTGAGCAGCCATGACATCATATACTGCCTCTGTGACATCAGAGAGACAGCTGTGAAATCACAGGTCAGTGATCTGACATCACAGAGTTGGCTGTGACATCAGAGACCAGCTGTGTGACATTAGAGAATGGGCTGTGACATCACAGAGCCAGCTGTGCCATCACAGGTCAGTGATCTGACATCACAGGGCAGATTATGACATCACAGAGTTGGTTGTGACATCAGAGACCATCTGTGTGACATTGGAGAATGGGCTGTGACATCACAGAGCAGGCTGTGACATCCCAGAGGGGCTGTGTGACATCCCAGCAGGGCTGTGTCAGGTCACTGGGTTGGTCACTCTGCCCCAGCTCCCCCTCACAGTTTCTCCCAACAAGTCCAATGCTGTTCATGCCCAGCAGGGTCCCTGTCCCCCGGGATCCCCCCGGCCCACCTGGAGCCACAGCCTCCACCAAAGGATGTTCCACAGGATCCACCCCAGAGCCTGACATGGGGACAAGGGGCCAGGGCTGTGTGACCAGGACATCAAGGACGGGGATTATCCAGGTCACTGTGGCCTGGTTTGGGTTGCCCAGGGCAGGAAAGATGTCTGGCAGCTGGAGCAGGGTCTGGGAAGGGCCTCCAAGGTGGGGCTGGAGCCCTTGGGCTGTGAGCAGAGGCTGAGGGAGCTGGGCTTGTCCAGCCCAGAGCAGGGAAGGCTGAGGGGCTCCTCATCCCAGCCTGGCAGTGCCAGCCAGGAGGGGATGGAGAACACAGAGCCAGGCTCTTCACCGGGGGGCCTGGTGGGAGACAAAAGCCAATGGGTGGAAGGGGAAAGAGGGGAGATCAGCCAGGACAGGAGGAGATGAAATGAGTCAGGCTGGTTTCAGCATTTCCTCAACACCAAGAGCAGCCTGACCTCCCTTCTCCATCCACCACTGACAGCTTTGCAAATCAGGAAATGTGTGGGCTGTTTTGCCCCCACTCCAGGACGAACATCCTGATACAAGAACTTAGTTGTGTTTATATCTATCGCAGAATCATGTTTGTCTAAAATTAATTTTAGTATGGAAATCACCTGTGGATGGTGCACTCATCGGACACTGCTGGCATGTTGCACATAGCACAGGGAAGAGTGTGATTGTTATTAAATTGTGTCCTGTTGAAGTGTGGTCTGTTGGCCATGAAGAGAAACTTTCTGTGCCTCTGAGTCCCACCAGCTCCTGACCCCCAAAGGACACAAACCTGATGAGTTGTGGTTCCCACTCCAGGAGCTGCACTTGGACCTCCCTCCATCCCCAGAGCAGAGCTCCCTTGTCCCAGAAAGTCCCTGGCAATGCAGGGATGAAGGAAACAGGACAGGCTGTGAGGATCAAGTGCGGGGGAGAGCCAGGGAGCAGAATGACTTTTGCATTGGATGGAGCTGTGCCTTCCCTTGGCTTTGTTGGCTGGCAATAAATGAACAATCCTCTGTGTCTCAGGCAGCTCCTTCTCCAAGGAAAGCAGGTGGGAGTTGGAGCCAAGGAGCTGAAAGCTGCAGGTGCAGCCTGGGCTGGAGGGAGCTCAGATTTGCACAAGGCTGCTCTGAGTGCCAGGGCTTGGATGGGGGAAATGGTGGGGTGGGGGTAGGGACAGAGTCTGATTGATTGTCAGCCAGGAAGGGTCTTGATTTTCATATCTATTCCAACTGCATGAGGAGGTACTTGGATTCAATGGCAATTGGAGATCACATATATTGATTTATGAACAGGAAAAAAATCCTAAACAGGATCTAAAAAATGTTTTCTCACTGTCTTTTTGAATATAATGCAATCACTTTGAACCCACTACTGAAATCTGTCGAATTAACCACAAAGGATTTGAAAAATTAAATCACATTATTCCCAGAGGCTTGGCTTGTTAAGGTGTTCTCAATGTTAATGAGCCCTGGGACACTGAATTCCTGCACTCAAGAGCTGAAGGCTGAACAAGCCTCTGCAGCAGGAAAATTCAGCAGCAGCCTCCAAGGTGCTGAGGATGTCAGCAGCCCCCACTGAGGCCATCCCTGCCCAGAGAGCGTGGGGGAATGGGCAGACAAGGAGAGCGTCCCTGGGGCTGGGGCAGCACAACTCAGAGGCACCAGCGGCTCCAGCTGGGCCATGGAGTGTGGGATGTGGCTGGGAAAGCCCTGCCTGGGCTGGGCCAAGCAGGACACACAAGCCCTGACTCCCATCCCCCAAACAACTCTCTCAAGGGGACATTTAAAAGAAATTACAATTGTTTGTGTACCTTGAGTTGTACTCGCTGGAGAAATACTGACAAGAGACCCTCAAGAGTTCAAAGTAACAAATCAGCTTCTACTGGCACATTTAGAAAATTAGAGAAACTTGGCAAATGGTTTAGTAGGACATTCAATCACCAAATAAACAATTCTCAAAGCATTGACTTGACCAATTCAACTTCACAAACTCTTAGGTCATTCAATTTTAAGTTACTCAGAATTTGCAAGAAGAGGGAATTAGAAAAAGACGCAGAAAGAGAGAAAGACAAAAAAAATACAGAGAAGCACACACACAGATCTACCAACTCCTGCATTCCAGAGAAGTTAAGATGGAAATTCCAAGAGGAGAGAGGGTCAAGATATGTGCTTGCCTTGTGGTCAGCCTTCAATACCCCTTGGTCTTCCTGGGCCCTTCCCCCAGGTGGGGCTTGGGCTCATTTGGTCCCTCAGGAGCTGGGCTGGGGCTGCAGAGGTGGCTGTGGAGCATTGCCTGTGCTGTGCCAGGGACTGGCAGCCACTGCTGGGCTGGGATAGAGGCTCTGGGGGGATTGGGGCTCCAGGGCAGAGCAGGGCTGGACCTGCCCCTTCCTCCCCCACACACATGAAATGTTTCCAGCCAACAATCTCCTCCAGTCAGTCACAACAGGGAATGTTGGACGTGGAATCCAAATTTGGCCATAGGCACCTGGACTAGAAGGACAGTTCTTTTCCATAGGAAGGAAAGCACAGGGCCACAGTGTTTGGAAGGCAGGTGAGAGCCTCAGTAAGCCATGGTCAGCCAGACTTGTCAGGAATGGCAGATTTGGTCTGGAAGCACACTTTGGATTTAAGGAATTTTGGAGGTGGAACCCCAATCTCACCCATGGGTACCTGGTGAAGCAGGATGGTTCTTTTCCATAAGAAGGAAAGCATGGAGCCTTCCCCAGTGTTTTGGGGACAGATGGGAGGTGACCCTTGTGTAACCATTGCCAGCCAGGCTTCTCCTGGCAATATTCCAATGGGAACAATCTCTGGATATAAGGAAATTTGGAGGTGAAATCCCAATTCTGGCCATGTGTGCCTGGAGGAGAAGGACAGATCTTTTCCATATGAAAGAAAGTACAGAACACCAGTGTTTCAATAGCAGATAAGTGGAGTCCTTCAACAAGTTAAATGGACCAGTCAGGCAGTCCATGGGAGGTCAAACCAACAGGACCTTTTCTGTGTTCCCTTGGTTTTATGGGGCCCCATAGTGTCACAATGGCCCCATGATTACAAAAAGATCTGCAGTGTCACATTGGTCCCAACGATTCCATGAGGCCTTGTGTTGTCACAATGGACTCCATGGTTCCCCAGGCCCCACAATGTGACGTGACTCCTCTGTTCCATGAGCCCTGCAATGTCACAATGGACCTTTGGACCCTGGGGTTTTGCAGTGTCACAATGGTGTCCTTTGGTTCCACAGTGTCACAATGGACCATTGATGACAGGAGGCCCCTCTGTGTCACCCTGGAGCTTTGGTTCCATGCAGCCCTGCAGTGTCACAATGAACCCTTGGTTCAATGGGGTTCCACAATGTTACCATGGGCCCTTGGTTTTATGCAGCCCTGCAGTGTCACAATGGTTCACTGATGACATCAGGTCCTGCAATGTCACAATGGACCTTTGGTTCCATGCAGCCCTGCAGTGTGACAAAGACCTCTTGGTTTCACGAGGCCCCACAGTATCACAATGGTCCTCTTGGTTCTGTGGGGACCCCCAGGGTCTCAATGGTCTCACTGGTTCCATGAGTCCTGACAGTGTCACAATGCTTTGCTTATTCCATGGGGTCTCACAGTGTCACAATGGTGTCCATGATTCCATGAGTCCCCTCAGTGTCACAATGGCCCTTGGTTCCATGAGGCTGTAAGGTCTCTTAATGGTGTCTCCATGGTTGCATGAGGCCTTGTGATGTCATAACGGACCTTTGGCTCCATGCGGTCTTGCAGTGTCAAAATGGCCCCTTGGTCCATTAAACCTCAAAGTGTCATAATGGTCTCCACAGTTCCAGGAAGCCCCATGGTGTCACTTGGTTTGATGGGGTCTCACAGTGTCACAATGATCCCTACATTCCATGGAGACACACGGCATCAGTACGATCTCCTTGGTTCAATGAGGCCCAGAAATGTCACAGTGCTCTCCAGGATTCCATGAGGCCCCACAGTGTCACAATGGTCCTTTGGTCTCACAGGGCCCCACAGTGTCACAATGGTCCCTTGGTTCCATGGGCCCTGTGCTGCTGCATTCCCCCCTCCCCTTCTCAGCCCACCCTGCCAGCTGAGAAATGCTCCTTGGGGCTCAGCCTTGGCCAACAGCCCCTGGGCTCAGCTCCTCTGCAGCTCATCACAAACACTGTCTGCTCCAGCCACTGCTGCTGCCCAACCAGCTCCTGCTTTCTGCAGGAGCAGCCCTGGGAAGTGGTTTTGTTCCCTCAGTGGCACAAAATCCCTGTTCTCACACTGCAAAAGAAAGCTGGTGATGCCAAGTGTGGCCAGGATGACTTAACCTTACCTACATTGCCTGTAGGTAATGTTAAGTGACAAGGTCTAAGTAAAGTTAAACATTGCTAAGTTGTTGTTTTCCTAAGTTGTTATGTTTATTGTAGGTTACAAGCTGAGTTAAATACTGTTAAATGTTAGTCCTCTGTTAAATTGCAAAGTCATAGGTTATACGTTAGATTAAATCCTGCTAAATGCTGTTTTTTACTAAATTGTGAAATTGAAGGTATCATTTAAGGTTAAAGTATAAGTTCAGTCCTGTGAAGTTTGAGCTCTGTTAAGCTTTTGGGTCGTATTCCTTTTATCCTTGCTCTCATTGTCCTTATGTCACACACACACAGAGGGAGAGTAGACGGTTCATTTCTGTTTTGATTGCCTGGATTTCATTTGGTTTTGCTGTTGCTTTGTTTCCTTGCTGTGCCTGAAGTGTCCTGTCAGGAGCAGAGTGACTCTTGCCAAGGAACTTTGCTGCTGCTGGTCCTTAATATTCAATCTGGTTTTTGCTGATCCCTTGCTGGGGATTTTTTCAGTGCTCTCAAGGCCTCGTTGGTAACAGGGTGAAGGAGCCCTGGCCCAGGCTCTGGCCCTGGGGGACACGGGGACGCTGCCGGGGGGTCCCTGTCCCCCTGTGCCACCCCCAGGGCCCCGGCCCCCCGTCCCCGTGTCAGGCTCTGGGGTCGATCTCGTGGAACATCCTCTGGGGGAGGCTGCGGGGCCGGGGGCGGGGGGACCCGGGGGGACAGGGGACCCCGCTGTGCACGAGCAGGGTTGGACTGCTCTGGGGGGAGCTGTGAGGGGGCTGGGGCAGAGTGACCTCCCCAGTGACCTCACACAGCCCCTGTGATGTCACGAAGCCCCTGTGATGTCACACTGCCCCTGTGATGTCACACAGCCCTCCTGTGATGTCACAGAGCCCCTGTGATGCCACACTGCCCCTGTGATATAACATTGCCATTTTGCAATGTCACACAGCCATCTGTGATGTCACAGCCTACTCTGGACATCACGCAGTGCCCTTGTGATGTCACAGAGCTAGCTCTTGGATGTTACCCTGGAATGTCCTGCAGCTGCACTGTGATGTCACAGAAGACTCTGTGATGGCAGAAAGTCATGATGTGATGGCACAGTCTGTTCTGTGAAGTCACAGCCTGCTCTATGATGTTACACAGCCACCCCGTGATGTCACAACCCACTCTCTGATGTCATAGAGCCACCCTCGATGATGGCAGGGTCTGCTCTATGCCCTACACCCTACTCTATGATGTCACGGACAGCTGTGTAATGCCACAACCCTCTCACTGATGTCACAAAATCTCCTCTGTGATGTCATACTGCTACTCTGTAACGGCACTGCACACAGTTTGACCTCACAGCCTGCTCTAGGATGTCATCCAGCTATGCCATGATGCCACAGTGATGTCACATGATGCTTTGTGATGTCACAGAATTCCCTCTATGGTGCTGTAGCTGCTCAGTGACCTCACACAACCCACTCTTTGCTGGCCTGGGCCTCTTGGGAGCCACCTCTCATCTGCTTTCAAAACACAGGGGGCCTGTGCTTTTCATCTCATTGAAAAAACCATTTCTCCAGTCCAGGCATCCATGGCCAAAATTTAGAATGAGCCTCTGATATTCCTTATATCCAAGGATATCTCCCAGACAAAAGCTGCCAGGCCTGTCCAGGTTCTCTTGGTTTCCTGAGGGCCATCTCTCATCTGCCTTTGAAACACTGGGGCTCTGTACTTTCCTTCTTATGGAAAAGAACTGTCCTTCTTGTCCAGATGCCCGTAGACAAAAGCTGGCTTTGGCCTCCCAAATTCTGTCAATCCAAGGATTCTTCCCTGACCACAGCTCTGGCTGACCTTGGCCTCCTTGGGGCTGCCTCTAATCAGCCTTTGAAACACTGGGGCTCTGCCCTTTCCTTCCTATGGAGAGCTGTCATTCCAGTCCAGGAACCCACAGCTGAAATGGAATTCCACCCCCAAAACTCCTCATATATCGAAAGGCTGCTTTCAGAAAAAAGCTGCAAGGACAGACAGGTCTGTCTTGCCTTGGCCTCTGGTGACTGCTTCTTATCTGCCTTCAAACCCTGGGGTTCTGTGGTTTCCTTCCTATGGAAAAGAACTGTCCCTCTTGTCCAGGTGCTCTTGGCCTCAGGCACTTGACCGCTCCATAGGGACACAGGAGTTCTGTGCTCAGTGGGGTGGAGAGTGAGGGCAGCAGACGAGAGCCCTGGGAGGGACTGAAGGGTGGTTTCAGAGATGGTGGATCCTTTTGACATAGTGGAGGAGACAGTAGGAGAAAGAATGAATTAATGCCAAGGGCATCTAGGGAGGCCCAGACTGGACACCAGAAGAAAGGAATTTCCCTGCCAGGGCAGAGCTGTGGTGCAGCACATCCCCCAGCAGGAGCCTGGAGCAGCCCAAGGCTTTGTGTGGGCAGGTAGAGGCAGGCAGGAGGCAGAGCTGTCAGCAAAGGAAGGGCCCAGCCAGGTGGGGCAGCCGGGGGATGCCGACAGCCTGCAGAGACAGAGGCACAGGTTTGCTCAACAACAGAGACACCTTTCCCTTGCTTGTCCCCACCTGTCATCAGTGCCTCCAGTGTTCTGCTCTACCTTTAAACTGGGGACACTTTCTCAGTCCTGTCCTTCTTTGGGACTCATTAAATCTTCAAGAAGACTTCTATGGTTCAATCTGACTTTGAGTTCTTGAGGAGTTCTTTGAGCCCTCTCTGAGGCACTGAGTCTGATGCAAGGAGCAGCAAAGCCCCAGAGGGTCATTAAAGTCCTTGGGCTGTGTCTGTGCTGCTGAGCTGGGCCGGGCTCCTGGCCCAGAGGCAGCTCCTGGCAAGGGCAGCGCTGCAGAGAGACAGCTCTGGCCAGGAGCAGCTCCTGTGCACAGCCCAGCAGGGCTGGGGCACTGCCAGGGCCCCTCAGGGACACCAGCAGGGCACAGACAGAGCTCACAGGGGCTCAGCACTGGCAGGGCTGTGGCATGGCCCAGAGGGGGCTGTGTCACAGCAACACCTCTGTGGCTGTGCCATAGAGGCACAGAGCAGTTGTGATGTCAGCAAGGGGCTGTGTGACAGCATAGAGTGGGCTGTCTGACAGCACTGAGGGGGTTGTGACATCACAGAGCTAGCTGTGACATCATAGAAGGCGGCTCTGTGACATCACAATGTGGATTGTGACATAGAGTATGATATCCCAGAGCAGCTGTGTGATGTTACAGAGAAGGCTGTGACATCACATGGTGACTGTGACATAACAAAGCTGCTCAGTGACATCACACAGCAGCTGAATGACATAATATAGAGGCTGTGTGACATAACAGAGTGGTTGGGGACATCATAGGATACATTGTGACATCACAGGTAGCCTGTTACATCACAGGAGCTGTGTGACATCACAGGGGCTGTGTGAGGTCACTGGGGAGGTCACTCTGCCCCGACCCCCTCACAGTTCCCCCAGAGCAGTCCAACCCTGCTCGTGCACAGCGGGGTCCCCTGTCCCCCCGGGTCCCCCCGCCCCCGGCCCCGCAGCCTCCCCCAGAGGATGTTCCACGAGATCGACCCCAGAGCCTGACACGGGGACGGGGGGCCGGGGCCCTGGGGGTGGCACAGGGGGACAGGGACCCCCCGGTAGCGTCCCCGTGTTCCCCAGGGCCAGAGCCTGGGCCAGGGCTCCTTCACCCTGCTACAAACGAGGGACTGAGAGCGCTGAGAAAATCTCCAGCAAGGGATCAGCAAAAACCAGATTTAATATTAAGGGACAGCAGCACAGAGTTGCTTGGCAAGAGTCACTCTGCTCCTGACTGCGCACTCCAGGCACAGCAAGGAAACAAAGCAACAACAAAACCAAACCAAATCCAGGCAATCAAACCAGAAATTAACCAAGAACAGTCCGTGTGTCTTTGCATGCACGAGTGTGTGGCTAAAGGACAGTGAGTGGAAGGAATAAAAGGAATACGGCCTAAAAGCTAAAGTGAGCACAGATTTAACAGGACTTGAGTGATACCTTAGACTTCAGCATTTAGCAAAAGAACAGCACTTGTATTTCACCTTATTTAGAACCTAGGACATAATGATTTAGCAGTGCAATAACACTTAACAATATTCAACTTAGCTTATAACTTATCTTAAAATTAACAACTTAGCAAAACAACTCTTAGTAGCAACTCAGCTTACAGCTTGTGACTCACCCTCACTTACAGGCCTGACTGGCTCAGCTATCCAAGACACTCAAACCCCTCAGAAAGCAGCATTTCTGCCACATTTCCCCAGCACAGGCACTCCTGTGTGCACACACACACCCAGAGTCAGTGCAAGGCACCTGGGAGCAATTCCCCTGAGGGCAGGAAATGCTCCCTGTGGATCCTTTGGCATCTCCCCAGCGGGTGAAGGGCTGAGCCTGGAGGAGTGGGGGGATCGGCCCAGGCTCCGTCGTTGTTGGGGATCCCCGAGTGCAGCAAACGGGAGAGTTCCCGGCTGGGAGAGGCCCCACTCAGAGGGAGTGGCTGGCCCAGGAGAGCTCCAAGGGCTCCTTTTGGAGCGCTGTGTGCAGGGCCCCAAGAGAGGGGCTTCAGTCCCAGCAATGGTTCATCCTGGCCGCACTTGGCACCAACAGCTTTCTTTGGCAGTGTGAGAACAGGGATGTTGTGCCATGGAGGGAACAAAAACAGTTCCCAGGGCTGCTGCTAAAGGAACCAGGAGCTGGTTGGGCAGCAGCAGTGGCTGGAGCAGACAGTGTTTGTGATGAGCTGCAGAGGAGCTGAGCCCAGGGGCTGTTGGCCAAGGCCGAGCCCCAAGGAGCATTTCTCAGCTGGCAGGGCGGCCTGAGAAGGGGAGGAGGGAATGCAGCAACACAGGGCCATGGAACCAAGGGAGCATTGTGACACTGTGGGGCCCTGTGAGACCAAGGGACAATTGTGACACTGTGGGGCCCTGTGAGACCAAGGGACCATTGTGACACTGTGGGGCCCTGTGAGACCAAGGGACCATTGTGACACTGTGAGACCCCATGGAACCAAAGGTCCATTGTGACATTGCAAGGCCTAATGGAACCATGGAACCATGGAAAGACCATTAAGTCACTTCCCACCCTCCTGGGACGAGGGAGCCATTGTGACATTTAGGGGACTCATGGAATCATGGAGACCATTGTGACACTACGAGGCCCCATGGAATAAGCAAAGCATTGTGACATTGTGGGAATCCATGGAACCAAGGAGACCATTGTGACACTGTGGGGCCTCATGAAACCAAGAGGCCTTTGTGACACTGCAGGGCTGCATGGAACCAAGGGGCCATTGTGACATTGTGGGGCCTTCTGTCATCAGTGCTCCATTGTGACACTAAGGAACCAAGGGGGACCATTGTGACACTGCAGGGCTGCATGGAACCAATGCTCCAGGGTGACACAGAGAGGCCACCTGGCATCAATGGTCCATTGTGACACTGTGGAGCCAAAGGAGACCATTGTGACACCACCAACCCCCATGGTCCAAAGGTCCATTGTGACATTGCAGGGTGTCACAGAACAGAGGAGTGATGTGACATTGTGGGGCCTGTGGAACCACAGAGACCATTGTGACACTGCAAGGCCTCATGGAATCGTTGGGACCATTGTGACACTGTGGGACCTTATGGAACCTGGGGGCCATTGTGACACTGTGGGACCCCATGGAAACAAGGCACCCTTGTGACACCTCAGGGCCCTATAAAACCAAGGGAGCACGGAACAGGTCTGGCTGGTTTGGCCTCCCATGGGCCACCTGACTGGTCCAGCTGACCTTGGCATGTTGAGGGTCTCTTCTCATCTGCTGCTGAAACACTGGGGCTCTGTGATTTCCTTCCTAAGGAAGAGAAGTGTCCTTTTCAGCCAGGTGCCCATGGCCAAATTTGGGTTCCACCTCCAACATTGCCTTTTGTGACAGATTGGAGGATATTTTTGGCTTGAATGATTTTGTGTGTGGGAGAAGAGGGAGGTCCAGCCTTGCCCTGCCCTGGAACCCCAGCCCTGCCCTGCCCTGGAAACCCAATCTCCCCAGAGGCTCCATCCCAGCCCAGCAGTGGCTGCCAGTCCCTGGCACAGCACAGGCAATGCTCCACAGCCACCTCTGCAGCCCCCAGCCCAAATCCTGAGTGACCAAATGAGCCCAAGTCCCAGCTGGGGGAAGGCCCAGGAAGACCAAGGGGTATTAAAGGCTGACCACAAGGCAAGCAAACATCTTGACCCTCCCTCTTCTTGGAATTTCCATCTGAACAACACTGGAATACGGGTGTGGGTGCTTCTCTGAATCTAATTTGTCTTTCTTTCTTTCTGTGTCTACTTCTTTTATTTCTTTCCCCTTGAAAATTTTGATTCACTTAACATTGAAAAGGCTTGAGTTCCTGAAGTTGAATGGGCTAAGTTAATGCTTTGAGAAGTGTTTTTTGTTGATTGATTGTCATATTAAATCTTTGCCAAAGTTTGTCTGATGTTCTAAATTTGCCAGTAAAGGCTGTTTGGTTGTTTTGAGCTTCTGAGAATGTCTTGTTGGTATTTCTGCAGTACATCCAACGCAGAGGACACAACAGGTAATAAAACCTGTGCTTCTTTCCAGGCAGACATCAGCTGTGTGCCCATGAACAGGCAGTTCTTCTTGTAGGGCCCCAGAAACCTGAGGAGCCAAGCTGGGATTGGCATCTCTTGGAGAGGAGCTGAGGGAGAGCAGAGCACCTTGCAAGCTGATGAGTCTGCTGGAATTCCATCCCCTCCCATCCCTCAGCATCCCTTCGTTTCCCTCCTGCAGCCTTGGTCTCCAGCACAGCCATGGAGGCTCTTTGAGCTCTGGACTGTTGCTGCAGCCCCCAAGGGCAGCTGAGCTCTGCCTTTGGCACAGTCAGGCCTGGCCAGCGCAGGCCATGCTCAGCAATTGCTTGTGTGTGCCTGGCCTTGCTGTCAGCCCCGGCAGCGGCTGCGTGGCCCCTCTGTGGCCCTGTGCTGGCCCAGCCATGGTGGCCCAGCCCCTGTGCAGGCCCAGCCCAGGCCAGGAGCATTGCGGCTGGGAACGGCCCCTGTGCCGTGGTGCCCACAGCAGCCTTGGGGCTCTGTGCCCCATGGCCTCCCTGCTGGGCAGCCTCTGCCAGCTCCTGCAGAGCCCGTGGCACCTGTGGGGCTGCACAGACAGCCCTGCCCCGGGCTCTGCCGGCCTCTGGGCCAGCAGAGAGGCAGCCAGGGCTGGCCATGGCCGGGAACAGGCCCTGAGCCCCGCAGGAGGATGGAGCTGGGCCACAGCCAAACTCAGCCCAGGCCAAAGCTGGGCTCAGCGGCCAGGGCTGCCAAGGCATGGGCACAGAGGCTGGCACTGACAAATGTCCTGGGCCCCCTCCCTGCTCTGTCCATGCCACCAATGGCACAGAGCAGCCTCCTCTCTAGGCCACTTGCCTGTTTGCAATGCCTTGCACAGGCGCTGGCCCTGCCCCACAAGGCCTGGCCTGAGTCCTGCCCCTGCACGCTCAGCCAGGCTGAGATGGACACTGATGGTTTCTGGGCCAGGCTCTCTGAGCCCAGCCCAGCTCCCTGCAAGCTCTGCCAGCTGCCCTGAGCTCTGGCCAGCACCAAGGGCCTCTCCCCAGCCCAGCCCAGCCAGCTCTGGCCCCACAGCTCTGCTCAGCCCAGGCTGCTCTGGCCACTGGCCCCACGGCCTCAGCCCCTGCCAAGGGCACAGCAGCAGCTGCAGCTGCCACAGGACTCAGCCCCAGCCATGGGGGAAGGTGCTTGGCCAAGGCCAGAGGAGGCTCCCTGGCTGCCCTGCTCCCCTCGGGCTGAGGTGCTGAGAGCTCTGCAGCCCCTGCTGCCATCCCATCTGCCCAGGGCAGCACAAGAGCCCCGACCTTGGGGCCCTCAAGAGCTGCTCCAGCTCCAGGCCCAGGGCCCATGCCAAAGCTGGGGCAGCCACAAAGCTGTGCCCATTTCTGTTCATTGCTGCTCTAATGGGGATGGATTCTCAGCCACTTGGAGGTTGCTGAATTTTATTACTCCAGAGGCCTCTTCTTTCTTGAGCTCTTCATTTCAGGAATTCACTGACAAAGGCTCATAAACATTTATTTAAAACACCTGAAGAAGACAAGCCCATGGGAATAATTGAAGTTTTCAATTCTGCTGTGGTTAAATAAACAGATTTCAGAAGTGTGTTCACAGCAAGTATACTATATTGAAAACAATAAAGACAGAATTTTTTTTCTCTGGTTTTCTTTTCCTGTTTATAGATTGATATCAGCAATGTCCAGTTGATATTGACCCCCAGCACCTTCCAATGCAGTGTGAACAGATATGAAAATCAAGATCCTTCATGGCTGACAATCCATCAGACTTTGTCCCTCCCCACCATTTACCTCATCCACCCCCTGGCACTCAGAGCTACTGAGGAATGGAGTCACATCCAGGGGTGTCCCCAGGGCTCAGGACTGGGGCCAAGTGAGTTCAATCTCTTTATTGCTGATCTGGATCAGGCCATCGAGGGCACCCTCAGTCAGTTCCCAGGTGAGCCCAAGCTGGGTGGGAGTGTGGCTGTGCTGCAGGGCAGGAAGCTCTGCAGAGGGATCTGGACAGGCTGGAGCCATGGGCCCAGGATAATGGGATAAGGTTCACCAAGGCCAAGGGACGAGTCCTGCCCTGGGTTCACAACCACCGCAAATCCCTGCCCCTGATCCCCACAGCCTGTCCTGTTCCCTTCATCCCTGCATTGCCAGGGACTTTCTGGGACAAGGGAGCTCTGCTGCAGCTATGGAGGGAGGTGCAAGTGCCACCACTGGAGTTGCTACCACAGCTCATCAGCTTTGTCCTTTGGGGGTCAGGAGCTGGCGAGACTCAAAGGCTCAGAAAGTTTCTCTTCATGGCCAACAGACCACAGTTGAACAGGACACAGTTTAATAACAATCACACTCTTCCCAGAGCTATTGTGCAACATTCCAGCAGTGTCAGATGAGTTCAACATCCACAAGTGATTTCTGTACTAGAATTAATTTCAGACAAATGTGGTTCTGTGATGGATATAAACACAATTAAGTTCTTGTATCAGGATGTTTGTCGTGGTTTCGGGGCAAAACAGCTAGAACAATTCCTGATTTGCAAAGCTGTCAGTGTTGGATGGAGAAGAGAGGTCAGGCTGCTCTTGGTGTTGAGGAAATCCTGAAACCAGCCTGACTCATTTCATTTCCTCCTGTCCTGGCTGATCTCCCCTCTTTCCCCTGCCACCCATTGGCTTTTGTCTCCCACCAGGCCCCCCGGTGAAGAGCCTGGCTCTGTGTTCTCCATCCCCTCCTGGCTGGCACTGCCAGGCTGGGATGAGGAGCCCCTCAGCCTTCCCTGCTGCGGGCTGGACCAGCCCAGCTCCCTCAGCCTCTGCTCACAGCCCAAGGGCTCCAGCCCCACCTTGGAGGCCCTTCCCAGACCCTGCTCCAGCTGCCAGACATCTTTCCTGCCCTGGGCAACCCAACCCAGCCCACAGTGACCTGGATAATCCCCGTCCTTGATGTCCTGGTCACACAGCCCTGGCCCCTTGTCCCCATGTCAGGCTCTGGGGTGGATCCTGTGGAACATCCTTTGGTGGAGGCTGTGGCTCCAGGTGGGCCGGGGGGATCCCGGGGGACAGGGACCCTGCTGGGCATGAACAGCATTGGACTTGTTGGGAGAAACTGTGAGGGGGAGCTGGGGCAGAGTGACCAACCCAGTGACCTGACACAGCCCTGCTGGGATGTCACACAGCCCCCCTGGGATGTCACAGCCTATTCTGTGATGTCACAGCCCATTCTCTAATGTGACACAGCTGGTCTCTGATGTCACAGCCACCTCTGTGATGTCTGACCTCTGCCTCATGATGTCACAGCTGGCTCTGTGATGTCACATTGGCAGTCTATGATGTCATAGCTTTTCGATGACATCACATAACCCACTCCATGATGTCATAGCCCACTCTGTGACCTCATGTTACCAGATGATAGATTGTCTACACCAGGTGAGCTGACACCTGGAGCTTGTTCTCCAAAACCCCAGGCCTATGGAGACCACACAATGCCCATTGTGAGAGAAGGGGAACTGGAAGTTCACCAGCCTCAGTGTCCTGCCAGCTCAGCCAGGCCCACTGGAACATTGGGGTCCACGACCACCAGGGACCACCAGAGAGACCCCCAGGACAGAAGAATGCATGGATAAAGTGGAGAGGAAACCTATTAATGATTTTGGGGAAATTATTATCTTATGTATGTTTAGTCCAGGACAATCAATGAATATGTGTGCAAAATACAGAAAATAAACAGAAACTTTCCTGTACTCAGTATGCATGGTTTTGGGAGGAGCTCTCCTCCATGCATCCAGGTGAATAAAGAATGCTGCTTCTTAAAGCTACATTGGTGTGAAGGAGTTTTCTGTTTTACCAAAATTTTGGTATCACTCCCACTGCCAAGGAAAGCTCTATCTGCTGCTGCTCACAAACAGAGAAGGGCTGGTGGCAGATGTGGGGCTCAGAGGCTGCCTGGGGCACAGTGACCATGAAATAATCAAGTTTTCAATGTTCAGTGATGGCAACAAAACTTCTGCACTGGAAAAAGGAAGGGCAGACTTGGGCTTGTTTAGGATGCTGATTTGGGGAGTCCCGAATCAGGTACTGATTTTTTAAGAGAAAGAGCCCTTAAAAACAAAGGAGGCTGGAAAGGATGGACACGCTTTTAGAAAGTAATCTTAAGGGGGAAGAAGCAGCCTGTGCCAGTGTGGCAAAGGATGAGCCAGAGAGGAAAAGGACTGGCCTGGCTGCCCATGGGCCTTTTGTGGGAACTCAGAGAGAAAATGGACTGGCAACTCAGGAAGTGTTTAAGGATGTTGTTAGGTTATGCAGAAAGAAATGTTGAGAAGTGAAAGTTCAATTAGAACTTAACTGATCAGCTTCTGTAGAAAAATAAAAATGTTTTTATAAAAAAAACATAGCAAAAGAAGGGAGAAGGAGAACCTCTACTCTTTATTGGATGCAGTGGAGAATACAGTAACTAAAGATAAGGAAAAGGCTGAGCTACTTAACACCTTGTTTGTGTCAACTTTCAATATTAGGACAGGCTGCCCTCAGGACAAGTGTTCTCCTGAGCTGGTAGATGGGCACAAGGAGCAGAACAGCCCCCTGGAATCCAGGAGGAAGCAGTTGGGGACCTGCTGAGCCACTCAGATGCTCACAGGTGTGTGGGATCAGATGGGATCCATCCTAGGGGGATGAGGGAGCTGGTGGATGAGCTCCCCAAGCTGCTCTCCATCTGTTGGAAAAGAAATTAAATTTTGCAAAAGATTTAATTATAGTTTAGTTATAAGTCGTGTGGTTTGAAGCTGTGTGTTGAGTTTTTGTGTGTAACTTAGCAGAATTGCTTAGGAACTTAATAAATAATTAAGCTAGTATAGGGAAGGTTACTTGTTTAACCGGTTTTTGAGTAGCACACAATGTGATAAGTATAAGATGGATGATTTTATTTTTGAGCTTAGGAATGATTGCAAAAGCCTTGTCGATCATTCATGCTGAACTGTTTCTTGGATATCTTTTTGTTATGGATTATGAGTATAAAGAACACCTGTATTCGAGATTTCTTTGGGGTTCTGGCTTCGGGGCGTGAGCCCACGGACCCCCGGGCCCTCAATAAAGCACCGCACAAAACTTATCTGAGTTTTGTGTCATTTATCAACGGGCAACAGCTTTTTGGCGACCGCGGCAGGATTCTCCGAAGGCAGCGGGGCGGCTCACGACTCGATTCACTCCACGCCGGCACCGAGCGCTTCTCGGAGGAGTCATCGATCCGTGCTCCGACCCCCGCGCCTATCGGACGAGCTGCAAAAGGTAAGCCCGAAGGTGCTTTATATTAAAAGGTGGTAATTGGATTTGGATTTGGTGGTGGAAAAAGCCTAGGCCCTGACCATAAGACGTACGTTTAAGTACGCGGGATCAGGACTCGCCTCCTGTTTGGTTTTTTTGGGAAGGACGGCGAGATGGTAATATTGGTTTCTTGGAATTAAAGGTGGAATTTTTGTAATACTGGTTTATTTGAACTAAAGGTGGAATTGCTGTGATATTGGTTCATTGGAATTAAAGGTGGAACTGCTGTGATGTTGGTTTACTGGGATTTAAGGTGGAATTAAAGGCTGTAATATGATGCCTCTTAGAGCTTTCAAAACGTTAGTGCAAGCTAATGGTAAAATACCTGAAAATACTCCATTGGGGTGTATATTGAAGCGGTGGAAAAGTGAAGGGTATTGTCAAGAATTGGATAAAAGTAAAATGATAGATTATTGTAATCGTTGGTGGCCTGAATATGAGATTGGGGAAACGGGGTGGCCGGTACATGGTACACTGGGACTGGAAATTATGGAATCTTTGATGCAATTTTTAAGGAGAAATGAGAAATGGGATGAAATACCATATTTGGATTTGTTTTTTGTTTTGTATTGGAAAAAGGAATGGCAAAAAGAGTGTGGTATTCTGGTTTTGGAAGCGAATGATAAGAGTGAGTGTTTTGCATGTAAGGAGAGAAAGGAGAGTAATTTGTATCCTTCAATTGAAGAAGAATTGTCTTATTGTATTGCTCCACCGAGGGTTTCGGTTGCTTCTAATGTGCCTTCGGCTCCCCCTGTTGATATATCTATAAAAATGGGATCCAGTGAGAGCGATACCGATGGTGAGGACGAAAAGAAGGAGAGTATTAAAAGAACTCCGTTAGCGGAGCGAACTCGCAAGGGGAGGAGGGGGCTGAAGGGGCAGCCACAATTGATTGCGCCTTTAAGGGAAGCTGTGGGACCACAGGGGGAAAGGATACTTATAAAGGTGCCTTTTTCTCCGGGGGATTTGGTAATCTGGAAGCAATCAGCAGGGAGTTACCGGGAAGATCCGGAGAGAGTGGCTAGGGTGGTTAAAATGGTAATAAAAACTCAGAATCCGGACTGGAATGATTTACAGGTATTATTAGACACTATAATGGACTCCACTGAAAAGGAAATGGTTATTAAAGCCACTCGGGAAAAGGCCCGAGAAGAAATTAGACTGAGAGCACTGAGTGAAACAGTTGATGAGTTGGTACCGACTGAGGAACCCAGGTGGGATCCGAACTCTACGGGGGGAATAAGGGCTGTAAGACGATATCAGGAATTGTTGGTGGAAGGAATTAGAACAGGAATACCTAAGACTATGAATTGGTCCAGGTTGTATTCGGTCAAGCAGGACAAGAATGCGTCTCCGTCTGCTTTTTTGGAACGATTAAAGGACACGGCTCGGAAGTTTACAAATTTAGATGTAGAGGAGCAATCAGGAAAACTTCAACTGGCATTGTTGTTTATGGGGCAGTCGCAGGAGGATATTAGGAAAAAGTTACAAAAGCTGGAAGGGGAGGATACTCGGAGTTTGGATAAAATGTTGGAGGTGGCGTGGAAGGTATACAATAACAGGGAAAAAGAAACTGCAAAAAGACAGCAAGCTAGTATTTTGGCTGTATTGACAGGGGCAGGCTTTCGGGGCCGAGGTCGGGGAGGAGCAAATCGTGGACAGAGGGGGATGGCAAGAGGTCGGGGAGGATTTGGGTTTGCACCTAACACGGGGAGGTTGGATCCAAACCAGTGTGCGTTTTGCCGACAATTGGGACACTGGAAAAATGAATGCCCGGTCAGGGGAGGAATGGGTATGGGAAACATGGGAATAAGGGCAATGGGCAATGCTTCTGCAGGAGGATCAGCAGATGTTGCTCAAGCACTAGTCCTGGGAAACTATCAGAATCAGAGCTGACTAGAGAGGGATTTGAGAGTAGTCTTAGAGATAAATGGAAAGGATCAAGAATTTATGGTAGATACTGGAGCTACATATTCTGTACTTAATAAACGACTGGGACCTTTGAGTGATACAATGGTACAGGTGGTGGGGGCAACAGGGAAGCTAGAGAAACAACCATTTTTACAACCTTTAAATCTTAGGTTTGGGGGGAAACAATTAGATCACCAATTTTTGTACATGCCAAATTGCCCCACACCCCTTCTCGGCAGGGACCTGTTGTCCCGACTTAATGTGAAAATAATATTTGAAGAGGGAAGGGTGAAATTGGAAATACCTGAGGAACAAATAGCAGGCCTTTTTGTGATTAAGGAAGTGGATGCCTCTCCTATTCCAGAAGAAATTGAGCAGGCTGTAGTACCCTGGGTATGGGAGTCAGGGGTCCCCGGAAAATCTAAAGCTGCACAGCCAGTAAAGGTGGAATTAAAGGAAGGGGCCCAACCAGTGAGGGTAAAGCAATACCCCTTGAAGCTTGAGGCAAGGAGGGGAGTAGCCCCATTAATTAAACAATTTTTGGCTCAAGGAATATTACAGGAATGTGAATCGGAGTATAATACTCCAATTTTTCCAGTGAGGAAGCCTAATGGTAAGTATCGTTTGGTACAGGATTTAAGGGCTATTAATGAAATAGTGAAAGACATACACCCAGTTGTTGCAAATCCTTATACCTTGTTAACATCTGTATCGGAGGAGTTTAAATGGTTTTCAGTGATTGACCTTAAAGATGCCTTCTTCTGCATTCCACTGGCAGTAGAGAGTAGGAAATATTTTGCCTTCGAGTGGGAAGATCCTGATTTTGGGAGAAAGAAGCAGCTTACGTGGGCCAGACTTCCACAAGGGTATCGCCACAGCCCTACTATTTTTGGAAAACAGCTGGCCAAGGAGCTAGAGGTATAGAAGACAACCCAGGTAACAATATTCCCATCTTTGTATATAGTTTTGCAGTACGTGGATGACATCTTTCTGGCTACTAAGGAAAGGGAAACGTGTGTGGAATTAACAATTAAATTACTCAACATGCTGGGCCAAGCAGGGTATCGGGTTTCTAAGGAAAAAGCTCAACTGCTCAAACACAGCGTTATTTATCTCGGTTGTGAGATCACACAGGGACAGAGACGTTTGGGAGTAAACCGAATAGAAGCAATATGTGCTATTCCTTTGCCTCGTAATCATCAAGAATTGAGATCTTTTCTAGGAATGGTGGGATGGTGTCGGCTGTGGATCATGAATTTCGGTCTCCTAGCCAAGCCATTGTATGAGGCCTTGAAGCAGCATCAGCTGGAGTGGACAACACAGCGAAAGAAGGCCTTCCAGGAGCTGAAGCAGGCACTGAAAGAGGCCCCAGCCTTGGGACTTCCTGACCTGACCAAGGAATTCCAGTTGTACGTGAATGAGAGGCAAAAACTGGCATTGGGGGTCCTCACCCAGAAGGTGGGATCATGGAAGAGGCCAGTAGGATACTTCTCTAAACAACTGGATTCGATAAGTTCCGGGTGGCCTTCGTGTCTACGGGCCGTGGCAGCAACAATAATCCTTATTCAAGAGGCCCGGAAATTGACTTTGGGGGTAAAAATGACAGTGTTTGTTCCCCATATGGTCATGGCTGTTTTGGAGCAAAAGGGGGGTCACTGGCTATCATCAAACCGAATGTTGCAATACCAGGCTATCCTGAGAGAACAGGATGACATTGAAATAAGGACTACTAATCATGTTAATCCAGCAGAGTTTCTACGCAGTGACCAGGAGGCTGGGGAACTGGTGCACGATTGCGTAGAGGTAATTGAACAAGTATATGCCAGCAGACCCGACCTAAAGGATGAACCATTGGAAGAACCTGAATGGGAACTATACACCGATGGATCCAGTTTCGTCGAGAATGGGACCTGCTACGCTGGATATGCAGTGGTAACATTGGATCAGGTAATAGAAGCAAAGGCTTTGTTACCTGGAACTTCGGCCCAGAAAGCAGAGGTGATTGGACTCACTAGAGCTCTGTATTTGAGCAAGGACAAAAGGGTTAATATCTGGACAGATTCTAAATACGCCTTTGGTGTGGTCCATGTACACGGGGCGTTATGGAAAGAAAGAGGGCTTTTGAATTCACAGGGAGCCAACATCAAGCACCGGGAGGAAGTGCTACAGCTATTGGATGCAGTACACAGTCCCAAAGCAGTTGCAGTAACGCATGTCAGAGGACATCAGACTGCGGAAGGAGACATTTACAGGGGAAATCGATTTGCTGATGTCACAGCACGGCAAGTGGCACGGGAAATATGGACTCAAATGGCATTGGTACCGGTAAGAACAAATCCAGCTACCCCATACATGAATCAGGAGCCCAAATATTCAATAGAAGATGGAAAGCTGATAAGCTTGCTAGGAGCACAGAGGAACCAACTCGGGTGGTATGTTACACCAATGGGACAAATAGTGGTACCTACCCGCATAATGAAATTTATTTTGGAAACAGAACATAATAAATGTCATTGGGGGGCAGAAGTATTGGTAAAATTTTTGAAGAATGAGATAATCTCCAATCAGATGTTAACAATGGCGAAAAGAGTTAATGCAATGTGTCCGGTGTGTTTGAAAAATAATCCAGTATTTAGGAGACAAGTACAAATGGGAAAGTTGCAAATTGGGCCACAACCAGGAGATTACTGGCAAGTCGATTTTTCCGAATTGCCTAGGGCACAAGGATACAGATACCTGTTAGTGTACGTATGTACATTTTCAGGGTGGCCGGAAGCTTTTCCATGTAGAACTAATCAGGCTAAGGAGGTGGTAAAGACCCTGTTAAAAGAAATAATACCAAGATTTGGAGTACCTTTAGGATTGTCATCAGATAGGGGACCGCACTTTATAGCTGGGGTAGTGCAGGATGTAGCACGAATGTTAGATATAAACTGGGATTTGCATACCCCCTGGAGGCCTCAGTCTAGTGGGAAGGTGGAAAGGATGAATCAAACCCTGAAAGGGCAAATTAAAAAGATTTGCCAGGAAGCTAAACTGCACTGGCCTCAAGCCTTGCCTTTGGCCTTACTCAGGATTCGAATTAAACCAAGGGAAAAGGTAGGTGTAAGTCCATATGAGATACTATATGGCAAACCATATCATGCAACTGTACTAAAAGGGGAGGTACATGTGAGTGGGGATCAGGCAATTGCAGAGTATGTTGTGTCACTGAATAAGATTTTGAACTCTTTAAGAAATACATTGCAGTGGAATAGACCGCTCACACTGGAGAACCCTGTTCACGACATCCAGCCTGGGGACCAGGTGTACGTCAAGAAGTGGATCACGGACCCGCTACGGGAATCATGGAGCGGACCCCACCAGGTGATGATGACAACCTACACGGCGGTGAAGGTCCAGGGGATGGGTGCTTGGATCCACTACACCAGGGTGAAGAAGGCACCGCACCAATGGGAAACCCAGATGGTGTCTCCGACTCGGATGATCTTCCGCGCAAAGCCACCTTTCTGATTATACTGCTGCTGGTGATCATGAGACTGGTACCCGTTCAAGGGTCTACTTTAGTACAGGCTGAAGAAACAAAAGTTACAGGGATGGATGTTCAATTAACTTGTGTTATACTTGACAGCCAGAAAGTTGAGGCCGGTGAAGTTATTGCAATATGGCAACGGGGGGCTGAAGGAAGCCGAGGCAAGAAAGGAGTCGGCTGGGATCAGAACAAACAACAAGGAAACACGGTACTGAATCTTACTAAGGTAACCACAAATGATACAGGAGAATATTGGTGTTGGGCAGCTAAAGATGCATGGGGGAGGCATGACAGAATGATGTTATCCCTACAGAGACACGGTAGAAGGAGTAGACGGGAGGTTAACAATACAATAGAACGAAGTGCTGAACAGGAAAACTTAGTGGTGGGATTGATTAGAGATTTTGGAATTATGCAGAATGTGACTAAAATAACAGCTTGTTTGCCATTACCACAGGCCGCAGGTGAACCAATTCCCTGGGGAATCATACCGGTAACCAAAATGCCTGAATCATTTAAGAATGTTTCATGGTCTTGCCAGCTAGTTCCCAAACCAGTAGAGGTATGGAAGGATTTGTGTATGACTGTTCGGGTTATGACTAAAGAGGAATGTGAAAAGAAGCCCACTTATTATGGTTGGATTCAAAATACCAGGAAGTGTTTGATTGCAACCCCAATAGATGAGCCATGCAATACAGTACGAATAAAAACGAAATCCCAGCGAAATGAGATGAGTTGTCAAAATGTTACACAGAATTTTGACACCTGGAAAAGTTGGAAGACATTATGGGGGCCCAGTGTTTTGGAACATTACAGTTATCTTGGGAAAGTGCAATGGTGCATCCAGTGGTCAGGAGTAAAGAATCAGTCACATTATAGGGCCATTACCATGTCTACATCTTCCCGAGAGTTTATGCCGCAGAAGGAGAATTGGAATTGTACTGAGGTTTTTACATGTGATACACCGGAAGACCGAATCGGATTGGTACCGGTGAAAATGGCATTAAAATGGGGATGTGAGTGTAGGGGGTATGATCACACGGTTACCCAGGAATCCATGAATGGACCTATAGATTGTAGATATACTGCTGTGCACAGCCCTGGAAATTTGGTTTGAGTGTTGGGACACGGACAGTGGACCACACATTTACCTTTAGATGGATCAGTAACACAAATCACCCTAGGGGTTCCCACACTGTGTCCATACTGGAAACAGAACAAATTGACACAAAAGGAAAGACTTAAAAAGAGGGAAAGCTCCCTAGAGGAGCAGTGGCATGAACCTGGCTCAGGAGTAAAATTTGGTTGGATACTAGAGTCATTGTTCCCTCAAGTGGCGACATACCGAAACAGGGAAATGCTTGACAATTTGTTAGGACAGACAGAAAGGTTGGCAGCAGCTACTAAGAAGGGATTTAAAGATTTAAATTTACAATTGCAAGCTGCTTCAAGAATGACTTTACAAAACAGAATGGCATTGGATTTGCTACTGTTAAAAGAACATGGGGTTTGTGGTTACCTGAGTAGGAACATAGATCATTGCTGTGTGCACATCCCTAATGTTACACTTGAAGTTGAAAAAGATATTTCCCAATTGGCAGAAGTGGAAACAAAAACCGAGGAAATTAAGAGGGAAGCACAGCATAACTGGATAGGAGCAGTATTTGATTCCTTGGGGCTTCACCTCTCTGGCTGGATTACGTCTGCTATACAGTATGTACTAATGTTTCTGGTATTTTTAGTGACTACATGGATTGTATACAGATGCCTTTTAGGTGTGATCGAAAGGGAAAGAAAGCGATCTATCCGGCTGCTGAAGGTGATGACCCGTGGGCGGCAGAATGAAGAACGCTCCCCACCTCGTTACGAAGATGCTACTGTCAATACTGTTAGTTGAGCATCCTTGCAGCAGGACTGAAGGATGCTCAAAAGGGGGGAAATGTTGGAAAAGAAATTAAATTTAGTAAAATGTTTAATTATAGTTTAGTTATAAATCGTTGTGGTTTGAAGTTGTGTGTAACCAAGCAGGTCGCCTTAGGAACTTAATAAAAAAAAAAAAAAAAAAATTAATTAAGCTAGTATAGAGAAGGTTACTTGTTTAACCGGTTTTGAGTAGCACACAATGTGACAGGTATAAGATGGATGATTCTATTTTTTGAGCTTAGGAATGATTGCAAAAGCCTTGTCGATTATTCATGCTGAACTGTTTCTTGGATATCTTTTTGTTATGGATTATGAGTATAAAGAACACCTGTATTCGAGATTTCTTTGGGGTTTCTGGCTTTGGGGCGTGAGCCCACGGACCCCCGGGCCCTCAATAAAGCACCGCACAAAACTTATCTTAGTTTTGTGTCATTTATCACGGGTAACACTATGTGCCAGGCCAACGAATCCACACAGACCAGAAAACACGATTTTCCCTGGCCTCTACCTGGTTAGAGGCAGGGTACCTCTAAGCCTGGTTATCCTTCTTTCC
>WSPJ01000181.1:0-29228 GCA_009764595.1 Geothlypis trichas
AAAAAAATCTTATTTTCTAGACCATCCTGACAGAAACATGCTGGTAGTTATTGATTTTTGCTCACCCAGCCCTGCACAGAGAACACCCATGTTGTTCCTCTCCCCATCGAGGTGCAGAGCAGCTTTAATTTTAATTTTCTGTGCTTTCCCTGTGCCCCGGGCAGCCCCTGGGGCAGGTGAGCTCACCCTGATCCACTCCCTGCCCTGCCAGCAGCCGGCGGGAGCTGCCTCCTCCTGGGCTCACCGTGTTAAAAGTTATCCAAAATACAGATACATTCTTTAGATCTGTTTCAAAAACCTCCTCCTTGGCGTTTTGGGGGTGTTTTCCCCCTCTTTGTGCTGCGGGAACACCAGAGCAGCTCTCTGGGATGTGAGAATGGTTTTCTCTGCAGCCTGGACCCTGCTGGGCGAGCAGCGTTCCCCATCTCCAGGGGAATCCTGTGCTCCAGGAGCGCACCTGGGCACGGCAGGAAATCCAAAACCCTCCCGGAACACAACCTGCAAACCGGCCGGCCCTGCCAGGAGGGACCCGGGGCAATTCCCGCATCCCGGAGAGGCTCCCAGGGCCGCTGCTCTCCCCAGCACCGGCTCAAAACGCCACGGCTCCCCTCCCCCGAGCGTTATTTTTAACCTGGATGAGTTCAGTGATCCCATTTACAGCCCCACAGCTGTAACAGGCCGGCTGTGAGGACGGGAATGGGAGGCCGGCATTAGAGCGGAAGAAAATGGGAATTTCTCGAACCGGCCTTTTTCAAACCGGAAAGGCAGCGGCGGCCAGGAGGCTGGAGCCGAGCCCCCGAGCCAGGATCAAATCCGCGAGGAGATTTAGGTTTTCAATATTTCTGTCACATGACACAAAGTTACTCATGTCTGCTTGGGCTCCTGCAGGTCCCCAAAGTCACAAGATTCCCCATCATCGCCGGCCTTGGGCCTTCCCCAGGGAAGAACTTGCCTTCTTCCTTCACATCCTGCAGCTTTTATTGCCCTCTTGCATTTATTACCTATTTAAAACCAGGTTTAGCCACCCCTTCAGCACAGCAAGGCTTAGATCTGCTCACATCTCAAGACTTAGAATCTCCCTCAAATATTTTTAAGCTCTCTGTTGCAACCATCTAATTTTCAGGGAAAAAAAACCAAAAACCCAAAAAATACAGTTATGCTAATATAATTCTGTACCTCTCTAAAATCGCAAGGAAAAAAAAAAGACGTGAAAGCAAATTCGGGAAATCTTGGCAGAGCAGCCAATGAGAATGACTGGGAGAGACTTGAAGGCTTTCACAGAACTGGTTCCGGCTCTGAAGCACGAGCACGGCGAAGAGGATTCCTCTCGCCTCGCACAAGAACGCGGCGTTCGGCTCCGCAGACCTTCCCCGGCTCCCATCGCCGGGCTCTCCCCGCGACACCGCGGCCTACCCGCCCCGGGAGCCGCTCGGGGGGACTTCTCCTTTGCCGGCTTGTTTGGCTTTCCCAGCACAATCCCCATCCATGCCAGGCCGGCTCGGAGCGCAGCTCGGGGGTCCCGGGGGGCTGCGGGCACCGGGGATCCCGGCCGGGCTCATCCCGGGGCTCTCCCGCATCCCGGCCGGGCCGGCCCAGCCCGGGAGGAGCCGCCCGGGGGGACCCGCGGGGGCCGCAGCGGGGCTGGGCGGGGCTGCCCCCGGGCCGGGCGGGTTCGGGGGGTCCCGGAGGGCTTTTGGGGCGTCTGGAGGGGCTTGTCCGCCCACCGCGAATGGAAACGCGGAGGAGAGGCGGGGGGAGCCCCGAGGGGCCGCTCTGCACCTGCCCGGCCGGCCCGGGGGGAGCGCAGGGGAACGGGGGGATCGGGGCCGGGGGTCCCTCAGGGCACGGCCGGGAGGGGGCGAGGGGCCCTGAGGGGGGAGCGGGGTCCCTGAGGGCGGGGGGGAAACACCCCCGGGGGAGAGGAGGGGATCGAGGAGGGGGATCGAGGAGGGGATCGAGGGGTCCCCCGGGGGCACTGCGGGGTCCCCTCGGGGGGCGCGGGCCGGCGGGACCCCTCGGGGGCGGGGCGGGAGGAGGAGGAGGAGGGTAAGGGGAGGATGAGGAGGAAGAAGGGGGGGCCCCACCTGCACGGCGGCCTCCAGCTTGCCCTCGAAGGTGAAGTCGATGAGGTCCGGCTTGAGGCAGAGCCCATAGTTGAGGGGGGACACGTCGGCGGGCAGCCGCTCGAACGGCCGCTTCTCCGGCATGGCGGGAGCGCGGGGGGTGCGGGGCTGCGCCCCCCCCGGCGGGGCGGCGGCGGCGGCGGCGGGGGGGGGGGGGGCGGGGGGGGGCGGGGGGCGGCGGGGGGGGCGCGGGAAGGGCGACGAGGCGGCTCCGCACGGACGCACCGAGAGGGAGCAGCGGCGGGAGCGGAGGATGAGGAGGAGGAGGATGAGGAAGATGAGGAGGAGGAGGAGGAGGAGGGAGGGGCGGGGGCGCGCGCGCGCTCCCGGCTCGAGGCGGCCCCGGTGGGGGAGTGCGGGGAGCGGAGCGGGAGGGGGGGAGGGAGAGAGGGAGGGAGGCACGCGGGCGGCGCGTGCGCGTGCGCGCGGCGGCGCCACGCGGCCGCGCACGTAGCGCGCGCGGGGGGCGGGGAGGGGAGGGGAAGGGGGGGGAAAGGCGGCGGGAGGAGTTGCGTAAGCGCTGGCGGGGGAGTGCGCCTGCGCAAAGACACGCCCCCGCGGACACGCCCCTTCACGGCGCGCCTGGCCACGCCCCTTCCCGGTGTTCTGGGACAGGGCAGCCCCGGTAACGGGGATCCCGGGAAAGGGGATCCCGGTAATGGGGATCCGGGTGAGCCTCGCTAATGAGGATCCCGGTAATGAGGATCCCGGTGAGCCTCGGTAACGGGGATCCCGGGAAAGGGGATCCCGGTAATGTGGATCCGGGTGAGCCTCGCTAATGAGGATCCCGGTAATGAGGATCCCGGTAATGGGGATCCCGGTAATGGGGATCCGGGTGAGCCCCGCTAATGAGGATCCCGCTAATGGGGATCCCGCTAATGGGGATCCCGGTGAGCCCCGGTAATGGGGACCCCGGGAACGGGGATCCCGGTAATGGGGATCCGGGTGAGCCTCGCTAATGAGGATCCCGGTAATGAGGATCCCGGTAATGGGGATCCGGGTGAGCCCCGCTAATGAGGATCCCACTAATGGGGATCCCGCTAATGGGGATCCCGGTGAGCCCCGGTAATGGGGACCCCGGGAACGGGGATCCCGGTAATGGGGATCCGGGTGAGCCCCGCTAATGAGGATCCCGGTAATGGGGATCCCGCTAATGGGGATCCCGCTAATAGGGATTCCGGTGAGCCCCGGTAATGGGGAATCCCGGTAATGAGGATCCCGGTAACGTTGTGTCCACTCCGAGTGGGCCTGGCACAATGCACCCCGTTAACTGAGGCTCCCGGTGCTCCCGGTTTGGACAGATGCTGGCACCCCGTTAACTGGGGGCTCTCAGGTCAGCTGGCCTGCGTGGGGATTGGCACAGTGCACCCAGGGGCTCCCGGTTTTGGGGTGACACTGGCACGGGCACCCCGTTAGCGGGGCTCCCAGTACTCCCAGTTCAGGGGGATGACAGCTCCTGAGTCTCCCAGTGCCCTCAGACAGGGGGCAGAGCTGGAGTGGTGCCCCCATATTGGGACACCCGGGTTTCCCTCTTTGCTCTCTGTATTTCAGTTTATTTCTCACTATTCCTTCCCCTACGAGATTTATTTTTGTTGAAAGTGATACTTTGCTGTTTAAAAAATATAACTTAGTGCTGAGCCGGGGAGAGAGCGAGCAGGGAGTGGAGAGAGCAAGCAGGGATCTGGGGAGGGGAGCTGGATTCGAGGAGGGAATGGGGATTTGGGAAGGAAAAGGAATTTGAAGAGGGAAAAGGGATTTGAGGAGGGGAATGGAGGTTCCAGGCAGGGGCGAGCAGGGATTTGAGGGAAGGAGCAGGAATTCAAAAGAGGGAGATGGGATTTGAAGAGGGGAATAGGATTTGAGGTAGAGAGAAGGGGCTCGAGGGAGGGAACAGGGATTTCAGGGAGGGAGCGGGGATTCACTGAGACCTGGAGGAGCCGTCGGCACGAACTGGGGCAGGGAGAAAGTACAGACAGCTCTCAGCACATGGTTCCAACGACCCGGCGCTGCCGAGCCCGGGTTCATCCGGGGCTGCCGCGGGGCCGCATTGTGCTGCAGAGCCCCGGGGAGGGAAAGGGAGACAAGGGAACAGCTGGAAACAGCTGGAAACAGCTGGAGCCGCGCGGGGGGTTCGGGCAGTGCCGCCCTGCTCCATCCTGCCAGCTCGCAGCGCCGCGGCGGGGGGAGCCCTGCGGGACACGGGGGGACATCGGTGCTGGGAGCTGCGCCAGGGAACGTTCCGGGATTTTATGGAATCCTGGCGGGGTTCTGGGCGGAAAGTCCCGTCTGCCCTGCAGCGAGGGAAGGGCTGCACCCCACGGTTCGGCGAGGCAGGCTCCGTGTGGGGTTTGCAGCCGCGATGGACGGAGTTGGACTCGGCCCGGCCGTGCCACGCTGGGGACGCCCCGAGGCCACCGCGGCAGGAGAAGCCCAGCTGTGCCCCGGCCGTGCTGGGGGACTTGGCCGGGGCAAAAGTCCCGTCCCCTCCCGCCTGGCCTCGGTGCTGGCAGCGCGTGTGGCCGCGGGTGACTGTCCCTGGCACAGCCACGGGAAGGTCAGGGCCAGGATAAAACTATTCCTGGAGCAGAGCTGCCCGGCCCCGCGGAGCGGAGGGGATTGTCTCCTCTGAGCTTTAATTCCCATCCCGGATGGCCGCGGGGTCACCGGGTGCCCTCCTGGCCCGCCGCGAGGGGCTCGGTGGCCGCGGGGGCTTGTGCTTGGCAAAGGCTCCGGGCGCTTTCCTGCGGGTGCTGCCCCGCACGGGAGATGCTGCGAGGTGACAGATGCTGCTGTCAGCAAGAATCCAGGAAAAAAAAAAAAAAAAAAAGGAAGAAAGAGAGAAAAAGAGCGAGGCTCCGCGAGAAATCCGGGGGAAGCCGCCTCCTCTCCTCCTGCCGTGTCCCGACCAAACCGGGTTCTCCTGTAGTGCCAGACTGCGGAGAGCCCGGGGACAAACGGACGGGGTGGAAGCCAGGAGCTGTAATTAGCCCAGAGCCACCAACCGCTGTCAGTGCTCCTTTCTAATTAGGAAAAACAAGGGGAGAAAAAAAATTTAAAAAGGGGGAAGAAAGAAAAAAATGAAATTCCCAGGAGAGGCTTTTCTTTTCTTCTCTTCTCTTTCGCCGGAGTTCTCGCCGTCGCTGCCGGGAGCGGGAGCAGGCGGAGGGCACCGGCTAATCCTGCCTCGCAGGTCTGGGCCGCCGGCTTAGGGCTGGAATCTCTGGTATTCGGGAGCACGGGGACGGCAGCGCTCCGAGCTCTGGGGCCTCCTGCTCCGCGGGTCATTCCCGGAGGCCTGGGAGGCGTTTTTTCCCTGGATTTCCCCCTCTCCGCGTGTGCGTGCGGCTCTGCCCGTCCCCTCCCGCCTCACCGCGGGACACCTGGGACAGGTTGCACAAGGATGGAGGCAAACGTGGCCCAGCCCCTGCCTGGGGCTGGCGGGGACAGCTCGGGGCGGGTGCCGAGCCCTGATCCCAGCCCTGATCCCGCTCTCCCACGGGACAAATCCCCACGCGGTGGTTTTGCGAGGAGAAGAGCACAGGGTGGGCTGGGGACGTCATCCAGTGCCATCTCCACGGCCCCAACCCAAATTTCCTCAGGGATGCTCCCGGGTTAGAGTTAGGGTTAGGGTTAGGGCCCCCCACGGGCAAGGACGCGGCTCCAGAGGGGTTCCAGAGCCCCAGCAGCGCTGCCCACGGGGCTGAAACCGGCCGGGATGGCATCCCGGGCATCCGGGAGAGCCGGCTGGGCTGGGAAAATCCTGCCCCACGAGTCGGGAGCCGTGGGAAAGCGCCGGAGCCGCGGGGCTCTGGGGCCGGTGACTCAGCCCCGGCTGCTCCGGGATCGGCTCCGCAGCCCCGGGGCTTCATCCCGGCTTTCCAGAGGGCTCCACTTTTCCCACCGGGGGTGCTGCGGGAAGCGCTCTCTGCTGGTTTTGCCCCCGCACGCCCCAGTGAGCATCACGCCGAATTTTGGGAGGTGCTGGCTCGCCCCGCGCCCCCCGGCCCAGCCCCGCACGGCCGCTCCCGGCTCGTCCCGGCTCAGATAAGAGCGCGGGCCGGGATCAACGGTCTCGGGCACAGCGGAGCCGTCACTACACATTAACCAGCTGTCCGATGGAGCAACGCGTCCTCGCAGCCAAGATCAACAGTCCCCAAAGCAAACTGGGAGCGGGGCCAGGCGGCGGCCGGAGCCTCCCGGCGAGCCCCCCGCCCCCGAGGGGCCCCCCCGGGCTTCGCACCCCCGGGCCGGGCTCGCCTTTGGCTCCGCGGGCCTCGCCCCGCGGGCGTGGGCGGGTGATGAGCATCCCCAGGGCGTCCCGGCGACTCCCAGGGATGGGGTTTCGAGGGAAGAGCGTTTGGGATGAGCCGGAGTCGTGTTTTAGGGCGGGGGTGCCGCATCCTGGATTGTCCCCGGGATATTCGGAGGGACCCCCGAGCCCCCCCGCGCTGCGGGCAGCGTCCCGGGGGTGCCGCATCCTGGCTGTGCCAGGGACATCGGGAGGGACCCCTGCCCTCGATATCCCCCCCCGCCAGCGCCAGGGGCTGCTGCGATGGCAAATCCCAAAAGCATCGCACAAACCCCAGGGAGCTGCTGGGGGCGCAGGAACCTGGGGGGGTTCTGTGGGTACGGGGGGCTCTGGAAATCCGGGGAGGGGTCCTGCGTGCCCGGGGGAGGGGCTATGCAGATCGGGGGGGGGGCACTGCGGGCTCTGGTGGGACAAATCTGGGGGTCCAGGGGTGGCTTCTGCAGGTCCGGGGGGGCCTGTGCCTGTCCAGGGAGGAGCTGTGCGTGTCCGGGAGTGCCCTGCGGGTTACGGGAGGGGGTCTCCGCAGGTCCATGGCGGGGTCACTACAGATCCGAGGGGGGGGTCTCTGCAGGTCTGGGGGGCCTCCGACGCCCGCAGCATCCCCCGCATGGGGCAGGGCGGGGGTCCCGCGTGTCGCACGTGACCCGTGTGGGGGTGGGGGATGGGGGCAGTGCCATCCCCCCCGCCCCCCGCACTGCACCACGCACGGGGGTCCCCCCTCCGCGCGCTCGGGGGGTGGGCGGAGCCTCCCGCGCTGGCCCCGCCCCCCGGCCTCCGCAGCCGATGGAATTTTCCACTCGCGGGCGCGGCGCGGGCTCCCGCCGGCCACGCCCATTCCCGCGCGCGCGCGCCCCGCGCGGCCCCGCCCACACCTGACGCGCCCTGCGCGGCCCCGCCCTCCCCGCTCCCGCCATCCCCCGCGGCGGGGTAAAGATGGCGGCCGCCATGGCGGCGGGGCTGGGCCGCAGGGCCCCGCGGCTCTGCTGGAAGGTGCGGCCGGGAGAGCGGCCTGAGGGGCGCCGGGGAGCGGCCGTGGGGCCGCGGGATGAGCGGGGTGGGCGCTGGGGGTGAGGGAGAGCCCGGGGGGCCGTGGCGCGTGCGAGGCGTGAGGGGAAATCAGTTCAGGCCTGGCGGTGCTGGGCTCACTCCGGGCTCTGCCTTTGCCTCCCCTCAGGCCGCCGAGTCCCTGCTCCGGCCCGGGGCGCTGCCGCCGTGTGTGGTTGTGCCGGTGAGGAGCAGGAGGAAGGGCCCGCGGCTGCCCGAGTGGGCCCGGGAGCTGAGCCCTGAGGAGAGGGAGAGGCGGCTCCGGTCCGCGGCGCCGGTGTTCCCGGACGAGCGCATGGAGCGCACCTTCTTCCTGGCTTGCACGGGTACGGCAGCACGGCGCACTCGGCCTGGCCCGCGTGATGTGAGAGAGAGAGAATCAGGCTGAATTCCTTCCCCACTGCTCCTTCTGGCCGGGGGAGCGGCCTCCCTGCCTGATCTCCTAAGCTGTTGGTTTCTTTTTCTTGAATCCTGGAATCCCACAGGGATTTGGGTTGGGAAAGCCCCTCCAGTGCCACCCCCGCCATGGCAGGGACACCTCCCTGTGTCCCACATTGCTCCAAGCCCTGTCCAGGGACTGTTCCAGGGATCCAGGGGAGGCTTCTCTGGGAATTCCATCCCAGCCCCTTCCCACCCTCTCAGGGAGGAATCCCTTCCCAAAATCCCCTCTAAACTTCATTCTGAAGCTATTTTCCCCTCTTCAATGCGCTGTGAGGGAACGGCAGAGAGCAGCACCTGTGGATGAGCCTATCCCAGGAGTTCTCTCTCAGAAATTCTCCCATTTTCCCTGTTCATTCCCTGGGCTCTGAGCCTCCTCCTGAGCTGCTTTTCCCCCTCCCCAGCTGAGATCATGGATCCCTACGTGCCCCCCGAGGGCGATGCCCGCCTGACCTCGCTGTCCAAGGACGGGGTGAAGCAGCAGATGCAGAAGCTGAGGCAAACAGCGGCCTCCCAGCTGGCGTACGTACCCTTCATTAGCTAATTAGCTTCATTACCCTGCTGCTTGCCCTGTCCTGGCTCTGTCCACGGGAGATATTCCTCCCCCAGTTCCTCTCCAGGGCACCCAGGGACCCCCAAATCCCTTCCAGGCTCCCCCTGTGTCGACCCCCCAAACCCCCCACATCCTCTCAGCCCTCACCAAACCCCCTCTGTGAGGGGCTGAGGGATCTCTGGGTGATTTTTAGGATTAAAGGGCTGTTTCCTCCCTGGTTTTCCCATTTTTGTTGTCGTTTCCTCCTTCCCCTGGAGTTCCCACCTCTCCTGCTGTGAGCAGCCACGCTGTGCACTCCCAGTTTTTTTAGGATCCTTTGGATTTGGCTCTTTTATGATCACCTGAGGGTTTTGTCTTAGTGGGGGATCTCAAATTCTCAGCTGGTAAAAGCTGGGATTGAATCCTGTAGGATCCAAACACCCAGGACAGATCCAATTCTGTTCTTTCCTTAATTTTTTTCTTTCCCAGCCTGCGGAAGATCAAGGATCACGACCCTGATTTCAGCACCAAAACCTTCCCTGAGAAAGCCCAGGAGATTTTTATTGAGGCCCACAACTCCCTGGCAAAGTAAGGCCCTTCCCTGACCCACGGGGAACTGGAATTTGTGTGGGGGGAAAGGTGGGATTTGTGGGGAAAATTGCAGGAATTTGAGGGGAAAATTGCAGGAATTTGAGGGGAAAGCAGGGATTTGTGTGGGAGGACAGGTGGGATTTGTGAGGAAAGCAGGAATTGGAGGGGAAGGCAGGGATTTCTGAGGAAGCTCCTCTCCTGTGCTGGGGTGACCAGGCTGTTTCCTCTGCAGCTTCAACAAGCAGAAGCTTCACTCCCTGGTGACCGAGCGCTGCTACCCCGTAAGTGCCGGGGATTTTGGGGAATTTTGGGGAATTTTGGGGAGTCTCAGCCGGAGGGAAGGGACCCCCAGGGATCAGCAATCCAACCCTGCACAGTCCCAGCAATCCCTCCCAGGTTTGGGGTCGTGGCTGCTCCAGTGCCCAAGATGAAGCTGCAGGCTCGGAGCTGATTGTCGCTGTCAGGAGCGAACAAATCGTTAATGATTTAATTAATCCCTGTGCTGGCAGGACATGGTGCGTGGCAACAGGTACAAAACCATCCGCTGGAGGTTCCTGGAGTCCCTGGAGCCCCCCAGGGTGGTGCACGTGCGCTGTGAGGGCATCCTGAACCGGGGCAACCTGTACGGGCAGGTGACAGTGAGGATGCACAGCCGCCAGGTGAGCCTGGGCACAGGGGGGCTGCAATCCCACCCAGACCTGGGCAGGGACACCTGCTGCTGCCCCAGCTCACACCTGGCTCACCAGGAGCCTTCTCCAGCATGAGCAGTCCCCATTTTCCCAGCCTTTCCTACAAGCTCACACCTGGATCACTCAGCAGCCTTCTCCAGGATGAGCAGTCCCCATTTTCCCAGCCTTTCCTACAAGGTCACACCTGGCTCACCCCAGAGCCTTCTCCAGGATGAGCAGTCCCCATTTTCCCAGCCTTTCCTACAGGATCACACCTGGCTCACCAGGAGCCTTCTCCAGGATGAGCAGTCCCCATTTTCCCAGCCTTTCCTACAAGGTCACACCTGGCTCACCCCAGAGCCTTCTCCAGGATGAGCAGTCCCCATTTTCCCAGCCTTTCCTACAAGCTCACACCTGGCTCACCAGGAGCCTTGTCCAGGATGAGCAGTCCCCATTTTCCCAGCCTTTCCTACAAACTCACACCTGGATCACCCAGCAGCCTTCTCCAGCATGAGCAGTCCCCATTTTCCCAGCCTTTCCTACAAGCTCACACCTGGCTCACCAGGAGCCTTCTCCAGGATGAGCAGTCCCCATTTTCCCAGCCTTTCCTACAAGCTCACACCTGCCTCACCAGCAGCCTTCTCCAGGATGAGCAGTCCCAATTTTCCATCCATCTTCCCTCACCTTGGTGATACCAATCCCAAAATTCTGCCCACCCAGCGCAGAGAATCCCAGCCTTTTTTGGGTTGGAATCCCTTAAATCCCATCCCGTGGGCAGGGACAGCTCCCACTGTCCCAGGTCACTCCAAACCCCATCCATCCTGGGGTTTTTTTTTGGGTCTTTTGACAGATTTTGGCCATCTATGACCGCTTTGGGCGGCTCATGTACGGCGGGGAGGAGGTTCCCAAGGATGTTCTGGAATATGTTGTGTTTGAGAGGTACCTGGTGAACCCCTATGGAGCCTGGAGGATGCACGGGAAGATTGTCCCAGAGTGGGCCCCACCCAAGGATCCCATCATTAAGGTGGGAAAAGACTGGAAAATGGAAATCCCTGGGGGAAAAATGGAAATCCCTGGGGAAAAATTGAAATCCCTGGGGGAAAATAGAAATCCCTGGGGGAAAAATGGAAATCCCTGGGGGAAAAATGGAAATCCCTGGGGGAAAAATGGAAATCCCTGGGGGAAAAATGGAAATCTCTGGGGAAAAATGCAAATCCCTGGGGGAAAAATGGAAATCCCTGGGGGAAAAATGGAAATCCCTGGGGGAAAAATGGAAATCCCTGGGGAAAAATGGAAATCCCTGGGGGAAAAATGGAAATCCCTGGGGAAAAATGGAAATCCCTGGGGAAATTGCAGGTCCCTGGGGAAATTGCAGCTCCCTGGGGATCGTTCTGGACAAAGCTGAGCTGCCTGGGAGGGGAAGGTGGAGGGTTCATCCATGGGCAGAACTGTCCATGGAATTGTTCCCTGGGAGGCAGAGGGCCTGGAATGGCTGAGGACAAGTCTGGGATAATTCTGGGAATTATTCCCCCTGTGCCCGACCTCTGTAAGTGTCTCTGCCTCCCTGTGATACTGAAAACAGATCATGGAGAAGGAGGAGGGGAGAATTCCAGTGTAATTCAAGGCTTCCCACCCCATTCCCTTCTCCTGCCTCCATCTGATCCCCCTTTTTTCCCTTTCCAGAACCTTCTGCTCCCCTTTTTCCTGCTGATTTTTGTCCCTTGCCTTTGCAGACCGTGATGATTCCAGCCCCGGATCCCTCGCAGGAACGTGAACCAGTGAAGTAGAAAGTTCTGGAACGTGGACAGGGACAGCAAACAGGGAATGTGCTGGACCTGGCCTTCAGGAACGGGCTCCAGCCACTCCAGATTTGTCCTCCAGGGGCTGGCAGCGGGGTCTGGGTGGGCTCTGGGCAGAGCTTGGCTCCGTCCCACACTCTGTGTGCTGCAGCCTGGCCCTCGCTGGGTTTCCATGAGGATGAGGAGCCCTGGGAGCATCCCCAGGCCCCCCCTGCCCTGGATCCATGGGAGAGCCCTTGGAATGTTTGTCACCTCCATGGGAGGTGTCACCGAGCTGCTGCTCAGGCATTAAAGCTTCACCAGTGGCTGTTGGCCCTGTTTTTCCCATCTCTTGCTCTGCTGATTCCCAGTCTCCTGTTTTTTAACAGAAACCAGGAAAACGAGATCAGGCTCTGTGGGGAGGGGTTTGCAGAGGAGCTGCAGCAGGGCTGATCATTGGATTTGATTTCAGGTTTGGTTCCTCACAAGGGGCTGAGCTGCTGCTGTCACTGAGGGAGTGGCACCATCCTGTGGACACGGGGACATTTGCAGCTGTCCCTGCTTTGCCTGCCTTGGCAAAACACTTTTTCTTTTTCCTCCTCTGTGAGTCTCCTCCTCCATTCCTGCTCTGCTCAGCCACAGAGAAAAACCCTCCCTGCTCACCCTGAACAAGCCCTTTTCTCCTTGTCCTGCTTTTTAACTCAGCCACTTCCAGAGCATGGGAGAGTTCAGGGAATTTTTATTTCTTCCTTGACAGGGATTTTGCAGAGCTGTGAAAAGAGGAGCTGTGGCTCCTTTTTGCTCCTCAGTGTTCTTCTGGGAGGGCAGGACCTCCTCTCTGTGCTGTGCTGGGAGAGCAGCCAGCAGTGGAATCCCTGCCATGTCCTTTGGGATGTCACAGGGCTGTCACAATCCCTCTGTTCCTAAAAAAGAAAATCTTTTCCATGGAGCCTGTGCCTTGCTCAGGAGCTGAGTGTGGGAGCCCAGATCCCTCCATGGATCTCAGGGCAGGAGGGGATGGAATTCCTGAGCCCAGAGGGGGGAGAGGAGTGGGGTTGTTCAGGAAAAGGGGATTTTTGGGGTGACTTCATTGAGGATTCCCTGGAGGAGCTATGGGAAAGAGGGATGGGGGAACAGGACACAGGGAATGGGCTCTTCCTGCCAGGGGCAGGAGGGATGGAATATTGGGAAGGAATTCCCAGAGCAGCTGGGGCTGCCCCTGGGTCCCTGGCAGTGCCCAAGGACAGTGGGAGGTGCCCCTGGGTGGGATTTCAGGTCCCTTCCCTCCAAACCTGGGGTTCTGTGGGGTTCCCCAGCACTGACTCTGAATGAAAAGGGGGTTTTTGGGTGGAATGTGGCTTTTTTGGGAGAATGGCCTTTCCTTGCAGCCAGCCCCTCTGCAGCCTCTGCCCCTCAGCCCCTGCACTGCTGGATTCCCTCTGCAGCCCCTTCCCCACCTCACAGTGAGCCTCTCTCTGAGCACACTCCATAGATAATTCCGTTTATTTCCTGTATTTACACAAAGTTACACAACCAGGACCTTCAGCCTCACAGCCCCAGGCCCCCCAGTCCAGCTCTGGGGATGGGCAGGGGGGAGCAGGATGGATCCATGGATAGAGGGAAAGGACAGAGGGACGGATCCATGGATGGAGGGAAAGGACAGAGGGATGGATTCATGGATGGATGGATCCATGGATGCATGTATGAGTGGAGGGACAGCTCCACGGATGGATGGATGGATGGATGGATGGATGGATGGATGGATGGATGGATGGATGGATGGATGGATGGATGGATGGATGGATGGATAGATGGATGATTCCACGGATGGATGGATGGATGGATGGATGGATGGATGGATGGACGGATGGATGGACGGATGATGGATGATGGATGGATGGATGGATGGATGATGGATGGATGGAGGATGGATGGATGATGGATGGATGGATGGATGATGGATGGATGGATGGATGGATGGATGGATGGATGGATGGATGGATGGATGATGGATGGATGGAGGATGGATGGATGATGGATGGATGGATGGATGGTTCCACGGATGGATGGATGGATGATGGATGGTTCCACGGATGGATGGATGGATGGTGCTGGGATCCTCTCATGTCCCACCCCCATCCCGGGCTCTGCCCTGCCCAGGCCGGGTCTGGGAGGGCTCCGTGCCCTCCTCCTCCCACGGACACACCTCGGAGCTTTTCCTCACGCCCCCGCTGGGCTCGGCAGGCGCTGCTGGAGCCTCCCCAGCTTCCCAAGGACAAACCCCGGCCAGGCCAGCGCCGGGGCTGGAGCTGCTGCCTGGCCCTGGGTGCTGGGTGCTGGGCAGGAGCCGGCGCAGGGGTTTGTGCTCGGCCTCCCCCTGGGAGCGGCCCCTGCCTTTCCCCAGAGCTGTTGGGGACACAGCGCTGGCTCCCGGCTGTGCCATCCCTGCAGGGGACCCTCTCTGGGCTGCCTGGGGCTGCACAGCTGGCTGGGAGATGTCCTCCTCCTCCAGCCCAAGGGGCTCTGCTGCTTCCCAGGGGCAAATTGCAGATTTCCTGCTCTCCGTGCTGTCGGATTGCTTGGACGGCTCCTTCCCCACTGCAGACTTCAGGGACAGCTCCTTCGTGTCCAGGCTCTCCCAGGGACAGATGGACTCTCGAGCTCTGCTCCCCTTCTCCACAGCTCTGGTGGCTTCTCCTGGTGGGAGCTTCTCTGTACTTGGGCCAGTTCCTTTCTCCAGCTGAGGCTCAGCCACCTCCCAGGGACAGATTTCAGCTTTGTCACTGGATTTGGAGTCCTGAGACTCCCAGGGACAGATTGATTCCCTCTCTCTGCTCCCCTTCTCCAGAGCTCTGGTAGTTTCTTTTCCTGGGAGTTTCTCCGTACCTGAGGCTGTTCCTTTATCCAGCTGAGGCTCAGCAACTTCCCAGGGACAGATTTCAGCTTTGCTGCTGGATCCAATGTCCTGAGACTCCCAAGGGCAGATCTCTGCCTTCTCCAAGCTCTGGGATTTCCCTGGAGCTGCTTTGGGCAGTGCTGAGCTCCCAGTGTGGGGTTTGGCCGGGGGCTGCTCTGTGTCCAGGCTCTCCCAAGGACAGATTGATTCCCTTTCTCTGCTCCCCTTCTCCACAGCTTTGGTTGTTTCTTTTCCTGGGAGTTCACCCTTACCTAGGGCTGTTCCCTTCTCCAGCTGAGGCTCAGCCACCTCCCAGGGACAGATCTCAGCTTTGTCGCTGGATTTAGAGCCCTGAGACTCCCAGGGACAGATTGATTCCCTCTCTCTGCTCCCCTTCTCCAGAGCTTTGGTCTCTGCTTTTCCTGGGAGTTTCTTCTCTCCTGGGGCTGTTTCTTTCTCCACCAGGGGTTCAGCCACCTCCCAGGGGCAGATTTCAGCTTTGGTGGTGGATTTGAGGTCCTGACTCTCCCAAGGACAGATCTCTGAGCTCTGGGATTTCCCTGGAGCTGCTTTGGGCAGTGCTGAGCTCCCAGTGTGGGGTTTGACCAGAGGCTGCTCCGTGTCCAGGCTCTCCCATGGACAGATGGACTCTCGGTCTTGGCTCCCCTTCTCCACAGCTTTGGTTTCCTCTTTTCTTGGCAGTTCATCCTTACCTGGGGCTGTTCCCTTCTCCAGCTGAGGCTCAGCCACCTCCCAGGGACAGATCTCAGCTTTGTCACTGGATTTAGAGCCCTGGCTCTCCCAGGGACAGATCTCAGCTTTGTCACTGGATTTAGAGCCCTGGCTCTCCCAGGGACAGATCTCAGCTTTGTCACTGGATTTAGAGCCCTGACTCTCCCAGGGACAGATCTCAGCTTTGGCGCTGGGTTCAGCCTCCCAAGGACAGACGGGCGCTCTGTCCCTGCTGTCCGGGGCTCTCTCGGGGCTGGCCAGCGCCACCTGGCGCGTGATGCGCTTGTCCCCCCTGGGGCCCCCAGCCCGGACCTGCTTTGCCTTTGGCTGCGGGGAGGGAGGCTGGGCCCCCTCCCAGGGACAGATCTCAGCTTTGCCACTGGATTCAACGTCCTGAGATTCCCAGGGACAGATCTCAGCTTTGCCACTGGATTCAATGTCCTGAGATTCCCAGGGACAGATCTCGGCTTTGCCACTGGATTCCATGTCCTGAGATTCCCAGGGACAGATTTCAGCTTTGCCACTGGATTCCATGTCCTGAGATTCCCAGGGACAGATTTCAGCTTTGCCACTGGATTCAGCCTCCCAAGGGCAGATCTCTGCCTTCTCCGAGCTCTGGGATTTCCCTGGAGCTGCTCTGGGCAGTGCTGAGCTCCCCGTCTGGGGTTTGGCCGGGGGCTGCTCCGTGTCCAGGCTCTCCCAAGGACAGATGGACTCTCTCTCTCTGCTCCCCTTCTCCACAGCTTTGGTTTCCTCTTTTCTTGGGAGTTTCACCTTATCTGAGGCTGTTCCTTTTTCCACCAGGGGTTCAGCCACCTCCCAGGGGCAGATTTCAGCTTTGTCAGTGGATTTGAGATCCTGACTCTCCCAAGGGCAGATCTCTGCCTTCTCCGAGCTCTGAGATTTCCCTGGAGCTGCTTTGGGCAGTGCTGAGCTCCCAGTCTGGGGTTTGGCCAGAGGCTGCTCTGTGTCCAGGCTCTCCCATGGACAGATGGACTCTTGGTCCTTCTTTCCAGAAGTGAAGGAAGCTCCCACATCCTTTGGCAGTCCTTGACTTGTGGAAGGACTTTTGCTCACCCTGGATGGATCCTCTTTGTCCTGTCTGGGTTTTTCTTTACCCAAGGGTTGTTCAGCCACCTCCCAGGGACAGATTTCAGCTTTGCTGCTGGATCCAACGTCCTGACACTCCCAAGGGCAGATCTCTGCCTTCTCCGAGCTCTGGGATTTCCCTGGAGCTGCTTTGGGCAGTGCTGAGCTCCCAGTGTGGGGTTTGGCCGGGGGCTGCTCCGTGTCCAGGCTCTCCCAAGGACAGATGGACTCTCGGTCTTGGCTCCCCTTCTCCAGAACTTTAGAGGCTTCTCTTGATGGGAGTCTCTCCTTACTTGGGGCTGTTCCCTTCCCCAGCTGAGGCTCAGCCACCTCCCAGGGACAGATTTCAGCTTTGTCACTGGATTTAGAGCCCCGAGACTCCCAGGGACAGATTTCAGCTTTGTCACTGGATTTAGAGCCCTGAGACTCCCAGGGACAGATCTCTGCCTTCTCCGAGCTCTGGGATCTCCCTGAAGGAGATTTGGGCAGGGCTTTGGCTGGGGGCTGCTTTCCTTTTTCTGGTGCTCCGGATCCCACTTTTTCTTCCTCTTCGGGGGTGCCACGCGTGTCCTGCCTCAATCTCTCCTTCCCTGACGGAGCCGCAGCCTCGTCCCAGGGGCAGATCTCTGTTTGTGGGCGCGGCTCTTCCTCCACCTCCCAGGGACAGATGTCGGCTTTTTTGCTCTCTGTGGTTCCAGCCCGCTGGGATGAGGGTTTGGGCAGAGCTGGGGGTTTCCCTGTGAGCTCCATCCCAGGCTGCTCCACACCTTCTCCAGATCGGGGGGATCTCTGCTCCGTTGGAGCCCCCTCTGTGTCCCAGGGGCAGATTTCTGCTCGGACGCTCCTTCCCTGTTCCCGGCTCTCCCACGGGCACACCTCAGCCCTCCTGCCCTCCGCTTGCTCCGAGGCCCCTTTGGGCAGCCCTGGTGGTTTTTCCACGCCCGGAGAGCGCTGAGAATCCCCCTCACCGCGGCCCTTCCCAGGGCAGGCTCCTGCTTTGGGGCTGGGATCTCCCCGCGCTGCCCCAGCCCTGAGCTCTCCCTGCGCGCTCCCGGCGCCGCTCCAGCTCCTGCCAGGGCCCCGCTCGGGCTCGGGCCGGCTGCTCCCCTCTTCCAGCGCCTTCTCCGGGCTCTCTGGGCTCCCTCCGTCCTCCCGGGGAGCGATGGCGGCCTGGCGCAGCAAGGCTCCCCTTCCTGCCGGCGTTCCGAGCGCTCCGGGCGGCCCTCGGCCCCCGCACGCTGCCCGGGCTGGGCTTCGCAGGCGGCCGCTCCTCCTCCGGCTGGGCCCGGGGCTGGACGGAGCTGCTGGTCCCCTCGAGCTCCTCGAGTGTCCCTTCCTCCGCTGTGCCCCCAGCAACGTCCTCCCTCAGTTCCACGGCCGGAGCCTCGTCCCCTTCCTGGGGCTGTGCCCGCGCCAGCGCCGGGGCACGTTCAGCTCCTCGGTGGCCCGCGCTGGGCGGCTCCAGAGCGGTACCCGCGTCCCCTCGGGCCGCGCCGGGCTCCTCTGCCGCTCTGTCCCCACCGCCTGTCGCCGCGGCCGGGCTGTCCCGTTGTCCTCCTGTCCCGCTGTCCCCCCAGTCCGCGCCCTCCCCGGCGGTGGCGGCGTTGTTGTTGTGCTGCAGCGGGGGCACCTGGAGGCTCTGCCCGCTCCCCTCGGGCTGACCCCGCCGAGGGACGCGGCCGAGGCCTCAGCCGGGCCGGACTTGTCCCTGCGGCTGCTGCCCCTCTTCCTGAGGCTCCCCTCGCTCTTCCCTTTCAGGACGCTCTTGCCCCTGGAGCGGTTCAGGGCTTTGATGGCGAGGCCCAGGCTCCGGAAACTCTTCGTGGGGGGCGGCTTGGGGCCGGGGGCGGCGGCCGCGGTGTCACCGGGGGTCCCCGACTCCGCCGCCTCGGCCGCTTTTTGCTTCCTGCCCAGGATCTCGTCCTGCACCAGCTCCCAGGGACAGACGTGAGCCGAGCTGGCGCTCGGGGTCAGCAGCCTGCCCTTCCCTGCCGGGGGCGCCGCGCTGTCCCCTGCTGTCCCCTCCGGGCCGTCCCCTGCTGTCCCCTGCGCCTCTGCCGCCTGCTCCGGGGGGCCCGGGGGTGGCCCCGCGCCGTCCCCGAGCGTGCCCGAGCGCTGCAGGCTCTGGTAGCGGACGGGGGGCGCGGGGGGCGTTTTCTTCACGGTCACCCGCACCTTCCTGGCCGGGTGGGCGCTGTCAACGCTGACGCTCTTGATGGGCGCGTAGGTGACACGTTTGTGTCCCTTGGCGTCGCCCGGCGGGGCCGCGTCCTCCCGCGGGCCCCTCTCGGCGGGGCTCGGGGGCGTCGCGGTGCCGCCGGCGACCCCCGGGGCGGGCGCGGAGAGGTGGCGGCCGCCGTGCCACTGCTCGCGGTTGGCCCTGCGGGCGGCCAGCAGCGCCGCCTCCCGCGCCCCGGTGACAACGCTGTGCGACTTCTGCAGCGGCGGGGCGCGGCCCGGGGGGCGCTGCCACTGCCCCGCCAGGTTTTGGGCGCTGGCCGATTTGCACAGGAGCGGGGCGGCGTCCAGCGAGTCGCTGTCGGATTGCTCCAAGTCCGCCGCGGCCGCCGGCGGGGGCTCCTCGGGCGGGCTGGGGGTGCGCGACCCTCGGCGGGGCTCCCGCGGGGGCCCCTCGGAGCTGCGGGACTTGCGCAGGGCCGAGGAGCGGCGCCGGGAGCCCTCGTCCCGCATCCTCGGGCCGGGCCCGGCGGCATCCGCGAGCCGCTTGGCCGAGGAGCTGCGGCGGGACGGGGTCCCCGGCCGGTCCCCGGCGCTGCTGCGGCGGGACGCGCTCTCGGCCGGCTCGGCGCCGCCGCGGCGCAGGATGGAGCGGGCGAGGCTGCGGCGGGAGCTGCGCTTCTTGGCCAGGTGCGGGTTGTTGCTCGCCATCCGCCACGTCTTGTGCACCTCTAGCTGTCGGTAAAGCTTCTTCAGCTCCTCCTGCGCCGCGGGCGGGGGGACGCGGCAGAGAGAAGGGAGAGAGGAGAGCGCCTACAGCGGGGGCTGCGGCCGGACCGCCCCGCCGAGCCCCGCGCTGTCCCCGTGTCCCCAAAGCCCCCGCGCCGCCCAGAGGACGCGGCGGGTTCGCCCGCCCGGGTGGGGTCACCCCGCACCCCCTCGTCCCCTCCCTCTGCTTTGCATCAGGAAAAGATTGCGAAAGGCACCTCTTACTCTGCACAGCTAGCGTCAAAAGAAGGTCCTGAGTGTGCCACCCACCCGAATGTCATCGGGGTCGAGACTGTGCTCGCTCCAGGCGGACGCGATGCTGCTGTTCATGCAGGAGCCCGAGCGCCGCATGTCCAGCTCGTCCTCGTACACCTCGGCCGTGATCTCCTCCCGCAGCGGCGAGCCCGTGTGCAGGAACTGCGCGGGGACACGGGGCAGTCACTCGGGGGGTCCTGTCCCAGCTCCCCGAGCCGCTGGGATGGGACAGGACCCTCTGGGATGGGTGTTAGCGATGGAATCGTGGAATTGTGAGGGCTGGAAGAGCTCTCCGAGGTCACGAGTCCAGCTGCTCCCCCAGCGCTGACAAAGGCTTACCCACGTCCCCAGTGCCACAGCCACACCTTCTCGAGCACTTCCAGGGGTGGGGACCGCACTTGTTCCAATGCCTGACCACCCTCTCCATGAGAAATTTCCCCAGTATCCAACCCAAACCTCCCCTGGCCCAGCCTGAGGCCGTTCCCTCTCCTCCTGTCCCCATTCCCTGGGAGCAGAGTCCGACCCTCCCCAGGTCCTGTCAGGGGCTTGTGGAGAGCCAGAAGGTCCCTCTGAGCTTCCTTTTCTCCCAGCTGAGCCCACGCAGCTTCCTGAGCCTCTTGTGGTGCTGCAGCCCCTTGCCCAGCTCCGTTCCTTCCCTGGGGTACCTTGGGAATGAAGAGCAGCGCCAGGGTCATGGTGATGGTGCCGTGGGTGTGGGCGAAGAAGAGCAGCAGAGTCCAGTCCGGGTGCAGCGAGGGGACGATCAGGAACCTGGAAGGGACCAGGAGGGCAGTGCCAGCTCCCACCACAGCCCCTCCCCACCTCCAGACCCCACAACCCCCCTGCCTGGCCGCCCAAGCCCTTCCCACTGTGGGAGTCCCGAGCACCCAAACCTCCTTTCCTCTGGAGATCCAGAGCACCCAAACCCTGTCCCCCACCTTGGCTCGGTTCCTGAGCGTCCCCAGGGGTGGGAACCTCGGTTCCCGGCCCTACCTGACCACGTGGAAGGTGGCAGAGACCATGAGCTCGTTGTGGAGGGCGATGCCCATGTAGCGGGGCTCGTGGAAGGCCGAGGGCACGGCGCGCGTGGCGTAGCACAGGAAGCTGCCCCACAGCAGGAACAGCATCTCGGCTGTGGGGCAGAGCAGGACACACCCTGAGCGGCCACACCCAGCCCCGGCAGCGTTTGGGGGGCTCAGGTGCTGCCCACCACCCTCACCCTGGATTGTGCCAGGTTGGAGCCGGGTCTGGGGCATCCCCCAGCATGGCCTTCCCAAAGTTTGGGACTCAGCCCCAGGGGATGCTCGGGGGGAGGGTGGGAGGCAGCTGGGGGACCCCAACCCTCCTTGAAACCTCCAGGAGGATTAAAGGGACAAGGGAACGAAAGCCCCAAATTATGGGATGGGCTTGTGGGTCTGTGGGGACGCCAGATCCTCGCAGCTTTCAGGAAGATGAGATGGATCAGAGAATGAAAGCCCCACACTCCCGGGCGGGGGGGGGGGCATGGGGACCCCAGATCCTTGCAGCTTTCAGGAAGATGAGATGGATCAGAGAATGAAAGCCCCACACTCCCGGGGTGGGGGCCGTGGGGACCCCAGATCCTTGCAGCTTTCAGGAAGATGAGATGGTTCAGAGAATGAAAGCCCCACACTCCCGGGGAGGCCGTGGGGACCCCCAGCCGTGCCGGGGGCCGGTCTCACCGATGACCATCATGTAATCCCAGCAGTCGTGGCCGCAGATGGAGAAGTGCAGGCCGCGGCTGGTCTGGGCGCGGGTGACCAGCGGGATGTTCTTGCGGGCGTTCTCCAGCATGCCGATGGTCCAGGCCGCCAGGAACCACAGCACCAGCAGCAGCATGGGCGCCAGCATGCGCAGCACCCGCCCGCTCGACACGTAGGGAGCGCGCTGCGCCGAGCGCGACAGGAACACCTTCAGCACCCTGCGGGCACGAGGGTGAGAGCCCAACCCATCCCAGTGAGACCCCAACCCATCCCAGTGAGACCCCAACCCATCCCAGTGAGACCCCAGCCCATCCCAGTGTGACAGGAACACTTTCAGCACCCTGCGGGGCAGGAGGGTGAGAGCCCCCGTCCATCCCAGTGAGCCCCCAGTTCATCCTAGTGAGACCCCTGCCCATCCCAGTGTGACAGGAACACCTTCAGCACCCTGCGGGCAGGAGGGTGAGACCCCAACCCATCCCAGTGAGACCCCTGCCTGTCCCAGTGTGACAGGAACACCTTCAGCACCCTGCGGGGCAGGAGGGTGAGAGCCCAACCCATCCCAGTGAGACCCCAACCCATCCCAGTGAGACCCCTGCCTGTCCCAGTGAGATCCCAGTCCATCCCAGTGTGACAGGAACACTTCAGCAACCCTGCGGGGCAGGAGGGTGAGACCCCAACCCATCCCAGGGTGACAGGAACACCTTCAGCACCCTGCGGGGCAGGAGGGGTGAGAGCCCCCGTCCATCCCAGTGAGACCCCTGCCTGTCCCAGTGAGACCCCTGCCCATCCCACTGAGACCCCAACCCATCCTATTTTGGGGGTCCCAAGCCCTCCCCACTCTGGGGGTCCTGAGTACCCAAACCTTCTCATTCTGAGGATCCTGAGCCCCCAGTCTTCTCCATTGTGGGGGTCCCAAGCCCCCAGCCCTTCTCACCACAGGGCTCCCAAGCCCCTCAGCCTCCCCAAGCCCCCAAACCTTTCCTGTGTGGGGGTCCTGAGCCCCCAGCCCCCCGTCCCAGCCACCTGTAGAGCTTGAGGGTGATGGTGCCGTAGACGATGGCGAAGCCGAGCATCCGCACCCAGCGCAGGACGATGCAGCGGAAGATGCTCGGCTTGAAGTACAGGATGAACACCTGGAGCGCGGGAGAGAGGGATCCGGGCTGGATCCCAGCTGCCCCAGCCTCGGGAGCCACCTGCCAGCCCAGTGCCACCCTCCCCCGTGACCCTGCAGCACCCGCGGGAGGGAGAGGGGATTTGGGCAGGGATTAATTCCCGCAGGCAGCGGGAGAAAAGGGATTTGGTTTTCTGAGAAGGTTTATACGGCAGCCCCCAGGGACCGTGCCAGCAAAATTAACAATTAGATGGAGCCGTGCCCTGCTTGGGGCAGCTCCATCCTGGAAACCCCATCCTGGAGCTCTCCAGCCCTGGGGCCAGCTGGGTACTCACAGGGAAGTAGAGGAGGAGGGAGCCGAAGAGGATGGTCTCCAGCAGGATGATTCCTGATGTCCGGATCCTCTGCAGGGATACCGGCGTGAGGGTGCAGCCTGGGAGGGGCCAGGGCCAGGGCAGGGGGATCCCTGACCCCGCAGGGTTTGGGGTGGCAGCGGAGCAGGGGGACACGGGGACAGCTTGCCTTGCTCCGTCGGAAGTGGTAGGACACGAGCATGCTGAGGAAGATGGCCAGCATGCAGCAGGCCTGGCACGACAGCACCGCCGCCCGCAGCACCTGGTCCTCCTGGACCAGGCAGGGCGTGTCGTCCTCACAGGTGGCACAGCCCGGGCGGCATGGGCGGCACCCCAGCCGGGACCCCCCGTCTGTCCCTGCCACACCTGGGGACAGAGCGATGGCCGGGTGGGATCGTGGCATTGGGGTGGGATCAGCACATCCCAGGGCCTGGTGGCACCCCCACACCAGGGCACGTGTTCTGTGTCCCCAAAGCCCCCCAGCCGTGGTCCCCACTGCTGTATCCGTGTGCCACTGGGGACAACAGGGACCCCGGGGCCTGGTGGCACCCACCTGCCCAGGCACCGCCGGCCACTCCATCAGTCCCATAGAAACCCGGCTTGCACCTGCACAGGTACCTCCCGAGGACGAAGCCACGGCTCTCCTGGGGGACACACTGAAGGAGACAGCCTGAGACACATCTTCCACCCCCTGTGTCCCCTCTGTCCCCAAATGCCCCCCTCTAAGGGCTCCAGCAGCCCCCAGCTCACGGGTACCTGACCCCACGCCATCCCCCCCCAGAGCCGCGAGGAATCAGTGGTTAAACATTTCAGAATTAAAACCCAAAGCTTGGCCCCAAATCCCTCCCTAAAACCTAAATGGACACCTAATGCAGCCGAGCGCCCTAATCCTGCCCAGCCGTGACGGCAGCCTCGGCCCGGGCCCTGCTCCCTAATCCCCCCGGCCGCGTCCTGCCCCGCGGGGCCGCGCTGGCGGCGCCCTGGGCATTGTTGTTTCCTGGAGGGGTGCCCGGCCCCGAGCCCGGCCCTCCGCAAGGCATCGCTGGTAGGAAACAGGAGCTGGCGACGCCTTTCCCGCTGGGGGACAGCTCTGCACGGACCCCAGGGCTGGGGGCAGCGGGGCTCGCCCTGCCCGGTTGTGCCAAGCCCCGAAGCGCTCGGGCACCGCTCGGGCTGTGCCGCAGGGACCGCGGCGCTGCTGCCACCGGCTGCCAGGCCCCACCGTCCCCACCGTCCCCGCGGTGCCCGGGCAGGGAGCAGCCGTGTCACACGGCGCGGCTGGCGGTGGGGAGGGAAGATTTGCACAATAAACCTCTCACCGCGGCGCGAGAGCAGCTGAGCGAAGCAGATGGATCGCCCGGGAGAGGATAAAGCTCAGCCCGGAGGGAGGGACGCGGGGCACGGGCAGCCCGGCCGGGGCCCCGGGGGTGCCGGGGCGCGGGGTACCCCGCTCCCGGCGGGGCAGGGGATGGGGTGCGGGCTGCCGGGGCCCGGTACCTGGGTGCTGTTGAGGTCACAGCGATGCGTGTCCGAGAACCAGCCCGGCCCGCTGGAGCACTGGTCGATGGCCACGTCCCGCAGCTCCACGTCCACCCGCACGACCCCCCTGTGGCCGGGGAGTGGAAATGGGGCCGTGTCCCCGCTCTGGGACTGATCCCAGCCCACCCTGCCCTCCCCACCGCCTCCCTCTCGGCTCCCCGTGCCGTGGGGTGCAGAGGGACCCCTGCCCCCGGAGGGGTCTCAGCCCGGCTCACCCACCCCCGGCGCAGCAGTGACAGGGGGTGGCAGCGCAAGGTGGGCAGCACAGGGGACACCGAGGGGGGACAGGGAGTCACCCCCGTGCCCGGGGATGTGTGCAGACCCCTGCGCACCTGCAGGCACACGCAGAGGGACGCGGGCAGGGCGCTGGGGACAGCCTGGGGTGGGTGACACAACCGGCTGCACCCCCAGCACATACACGGGGCACCCCCCACCCCTTTTGGCACCCCCCGAACCCCTCCGGGCTCCACTTACTTGAACTCGGGGCTGAGGTCGGGCTTGAGCCCGTAGAAGGCGGAGGAGAGCGTGACGGCCCAGGTGGGCAGGAAGCGGCCGTCGCGGCACTCCAGGAACGGCGGGGACCAGCGCACGTGGCCCGGGTCCCCCACGTAGCTGTCCCCTCGCTGCCACTTGGGGGTCTCCAGGCTGCGCAGGTCATTGCTGAGCACCCGCTTGCGGAGCGCCGGGACCCGCTGCGACTTGAGGCCGTTGAACCACTCGTTGTCCCAGCTGAGGTTGCCCAGGCTGGGAGCGGCGCCGGACACGTCCTGCAGCAGGATCTGCCCGTCGCCCTTGGTGGCCTGCAGCATCAGCCGCGGCTTGGGGGCCAGCGGGTGGCGTCGAGGGCCAGCACCGCCCTGCGCACCCACGGGTGCCCCTCGGCCAGGCTGCGGACCAGCGCCTGGTACCACTCCACGTCCTCGGCCACGCTGGCCTCGCGGATGTCGTTGGTCTGGAAGAGCATGTTGAGGAAGTTGGCGGCGTGGGCCAGCGCCTCGGGGGCGGCTCGCAGGGCCGCCCGCAGCGCCGGGGGGGGCCCGGGCCCGGGGGCCGCCGCCGCGACGCCCCCGCTGCAGTTGGCCCGGGCCAGGCGCTCGGCATCGCCCGTGCGCAGGAACGCCAGCGCCGCCGCCGAGCCCTCGCCGTCCCCCGGCGCCGCCGGCTCCGCGGTGGGCGCCCACGAGGATGAGGGGGCCGGGGACCATCCCGCCGGCCGCGGGGGTCTCTCCTGCGGGCGCTGCCCCGCCGTGAGCACCGAGACCTGCGCCAGCACGGCGTGCAAGCCCCAGAGCAGCGGCCACCGGCACGGCCCCATGGTTGGGGCTCAGCGGAGCCCCCCGGCCCCCGGCGGCCCCCCCGGGCGGCGCGGGGGGCGCATGGCGGGCAGGGACCCCGAGCTGTCCGGAGCCGGCCCCGCGCTCCGCCGCCCGTTCTTCTCCCTCGGCGATGCCGGAGCAGACGTCACCGGCTCCAAACCGTGTTCAGCGGCTGGCGCTGCCCGGAGCCCCCCCGCCCGCCCCCGCGCTCCCGCTCGGGCGGCGGCGCTGCCCGGAGCCCCCCGGCCTGAGCGCCGTGGGCACCGCGCACCGAGGGGACCCCGCGCCCCGGCCCCTCGGGCTGGCCGTGATGCAAGCGCATCCTGATGGGAAGCCATGGCAACGGCAGCCGGAATTTTCCTGCCCGTATCCCCCTCCCCGCGGCCCCTCGGCAGCCGGGGGGAACGGGGCGCCCGCGGGGTCCCCGCACGGTGGCGGGGCCCAATCCTGCAGTGCCCGGTCCCCACCCCGGGCCATGGGGTGGGTATGGGGGGTGGCACCCACGGGGGTGTCCCTGCGGGGCTGGGGGCGCTGGGTGCGGGCAAGAGCGGGGTCTGAATCCCACCCTGGGGGAGATGCGGGGGGATCTCCCGCGCAGCAGAGCCGGGGTGCGGAGGGGAAACTGAGGCACGGGAGGGTGCTGAGATTCCTTGCTGCAGCCTCAAGCAACGATGACCTTCCCCAGCCCCAGCCCGCGGGGAGGTGTGGGGAGAGCCGGTCCCCGTCCCCTCTGCTCCGGTTGGGACGCGCTGCCCGCCAGAACCGGGCAAGGGCCGCGCAGGGCTCGCCGTACGAAGCGCTGCGTGCCCGTGCCTCAGTTTCCCCCAGCGCATCCCTCGGTCCCGGTCCCGGGGATGAGTCCGACGGGCCCCGGCTGGAGCTGCGTGTCCGGGAGCCCTCGCTGCCCCCGGTCCTCGCCATCCGTGACCCCCGGTGCCCGCGGGTGCCGGGGCCGCGGTGGTGCCGGGGATGGGAACCGCTCCCGCCCGTGGGTGCCGGGCGCTCGCAGCGGCTCCGGGGGCTCGGAGCGGGTCCTTCCGTGGGTGCCGGTGCCGCCGGTGGGTGCGGGGCTCGGCGCGGCTCCCTGCGCTCGGTGCGTGTCCCGGGGTGTCCCCGCGGGTCCCCGCGGCCCCTCCACGTGCGCTCGGGGGGCTCGGGGGCGCGGCCTCCACACCGGGGCGGGACCGCGGCCACCGGGAGAGGCGGGACCGGCACCGGGGGGCGCGGCCAGCGGCGGAAGCGCGGGGGCGGGGCGGCGGCGGCGGCGGCGAGGGGGGGGCGCCGCGGCCGTGCGAGGGCGGCGGCGGCGGCCGCCGGTGCCGGTGCGGTCCCGGTCCCCGGTCCCGGTCCCCGCGGGCCATGCGGCGGCCGTAGCCATGCAGCGCGACGGGGATGCGGCGGCGGCCGCCGCGGCCTCGTACCGGGTGCTCAGCCGGCTGCTGGGCTATGGCACCGGGCCGGAGGCGGGCGCGGCGGGCGGCGCCGGTGCCGGTGCCGGCGCGGCGGGCGCGGGGCCCGGCGGCGGGGGGCGGCTGCCGGGGGCCGGGCCGGCGCTGCGCAGCCCGCGGCCGCAGCTGATGGTTTTCCGCAACGCGGCGGCCGAGGGCCGGCCCGGCGAGGACTGCGGCCCGGCGGCGGCGGCGGCGGCGGCGGCGGCGGCGGGCGGGGGGGTCCCGGGGGGCGGCGGGGCCGAGCTGTGCCCGCGGCACCGCTGCGCGCTGGAGCCCAAAGCGGCCGCGGGCTGGGGAGCGGCGGCGCAGAGCGGGCTGGAGCTGCAGCTGGCGGCGCTGGGGCTGCGCCCGCCGGGGCTGGGGGCGAAGGGGGCGGCGGGCGCGGCGGGCACCCCCTGCCCGTGCCTCGGGCCGCCCGCCGGCGAGGAGACCAGCGATGCGCTGCTGGTGCTCGAGGCGCTGGAGCCCGACGAGGGCGGCAGCGGCTCCGAGGACGAGCCGGGGTCCCCCGGGCGCGGGGCCGCCCGTGCCGCCGGCAGAGCGTCCGCCCCCGGCCCGGCGCAGCCGCCCGCGGGCACCGGCACCGGCGGCAGGAAGGGCTCGCTCCGCATCCGCCTCAGCCGCCTCTTCCGCACCAAGAGCTGCAGCGGCGGCTCGGCCACCGGGGACGCCGCCAGCGCCGCCGCCTCGGCCGGAAGCCTCACGGATGTGTGCGGGGCCCGCGGCCGGGAGCAGGAGCCGGGCAGGTACGGGGGCACCGGGCTGGGATGGGGGGGATGCCGCCGGGGCAGCGCGGGGTGTCCCGGGGCCGTGTCCCCGCGGCCGGGGGTGTCCCGGGGCCGTGCGGTGATGCTCTCCCGGAGGGGGATGCGGCGCTCCGGGGCCATCCCGCCCCGCGGGTCCGGGTTGGGATCGAGCTCTCGGAGCGGCTGCCGAGGCCTCGTCGCTCGCTCGGGAACGCTGGAGCCCGGAAGAGGCCGGCCGAGCAGGGTCGCGCTGATCCAGGCCTGCATCCCTGATGGGGATGGTGGGAAAACCTCTGGGAGGGGCGCCGGGAGCGGGGCTCGGAGCATCAGTCCCGTGAGGAGCGGCTGAGGGGGCTGGGGGTCCCAGGCTCTGCTGCTGTGGGGGCTCAGCTCTCCCCTCCCTGCAGAAGGAATCATTGCCAGCCCCAGCTTGGCTGGAATGGGGGCACAAATCCCAGGACTTCTTGCTGTGAGACCTCACAGGTCCCTCCTGTCCCTCACCTCCGTTCCAGCAGGGCAGGAGCTGCTTGATGCCAGCTGTGGCTGGTCCAGAGCAGCTCCATCCCTGCTCCCAGGGCAGCTCCATCCCTGCTCCCAGAGCATCTCCATCCATGCTCCCAGAGCAGCTCCATCCATGCTCCAGAGCATCTCCATCCCCGCTCCCAGAGCAGCTCCATCCCTGCTTCCAGGGCAGCTCCATCCCCGCTCCCAGGGCAGCTCCATCCCTGCTCCCAGAGCAGCTCCATCTCCGCTCCCAGAGCAGCTCCATCCCTGCTCCCAGGGCAGCTCCATCCCCGCTCCCAGGGCAGCTCCATCCCCGCTCTCCGAGCAGCTCCATCTCCGCTCCCCGAGCAGCTCCATCCGTGCTCCCAGAGCAGCTCCATCCCTGCTCCCAGAGCAGCTCCATCCCCGCTCCCAGGGCAGCTCCATCCCCGCTCTCCGAGCAGCTCCATCCCTGCTCCCAGAACAGCTCCATCCCTGCTCCCAGGGCAGCTCCATCTCCGCTCCCAGAGCAGCTCCATCCCTGCTCCCAGGGCAGCTCCATCCCTGCTCCCAGAACAGCTCCATCCCCGCTCCCAGGGCAGCTCCATCCCTGCTCCCAGGGCAGCTCCATCCCTGCTCCCAGAGCAGCTCCATCTCCGCTCCCAGAGCAGCTCCATCCCTGCTCCCAGAGCAGCTCCATCCCTGCTCCCAGAGCAGCTCCATCCCTGCTCCCAGAGCAGCTCCATCCCTGCTCCCAGAGCAGCTCCATCCCTGCTCCCAGGGCAGCTCCATCCCTGCTCCCAGGGCTGCTCCATCCCCGCTCCCAGAGCAGCTCCATCCCTGCTTCCAGAGCAGCTCCATCCCCGCTCCCAGAGCAGCTCCATCCCCGCTCCCAGCACAGCTCCATTCTCCGCTCCAGAGCCAGCTCCATCCCCGCTTCCAGAGCAGCTCCATCCTCGCTGCCAGAGCAGCTCCATCCCTGCTCTCAGGGCAGCTCCATCCCTGCCCCCAGAGCAGCTCCATCCCCTGCTTCCAGGGGAGCTCCATCCCCGCTCCCAGAGCAGCTCCATCCCCTGCTCCCAGAGCAGCTCCATCCCTGCTCCCAGA